>CAIGQW010053321.1:7051863-7071835 GCA_903798125.1 Danio choprae
GACCAATTTTGTTTACCCAATTCACCTATAGCGCATGTCTTTAGACTGTGGGAGAACCGGAGCACCCAGAGGAAACCCCCGTGAACATAGGGAGAACATGCAAGCTCCACACAGAAATGCCAACTGGCCCAGTCGGGACTCGAACCAGCGATCTTCTTGCTGTGAAGCAACAGTGCTAACCATTGAGCCACCGTGCTGCCCCTGTTGACATTTTATTTTTTACAATTACATTTAAATGAATGAAATATGCTGCCTACATGTGTGCAATCAATTGTAGATTCAACGTGGACTCCAAAATGCTACGTCTTGTCTACCTATGTGTATCTTTACCATATTGTAAAACATAAAAGGCAGGTTTTGTGGCTTTAGACATTCTAATCTCGTTCAGAAACGCATTTCTTCATTACACCCTCTAACAGTCAGTATAATCTGCTTAATAATCAGTATGGCTAAAGCCAAGTCAGGATGATGGATAGTTTGAATGCGTATATCAACTATGCCAAGTACACTATGAAGAAACAATGCCTCTCTGATCCGGGCACCACGCCAGACTAAAACTGAGTCATCAGCAAATCATTTATGGAAGCAGGCTACTGTATTCCTATTAAAGTCTGTTGTAAAATTTAGCTGGAAAACTCTCAACTTATCATCATAAAGCATCAGCCTATGTAAGCTGCCAACATCCTATTACAGGAATGACACTGATTCACCCCAGCGAAGAAGGATGGACGTTTACAATAGTGACCCGAATCCATGTCATTGATTAAACCCGGAGAGGTTTCATCTGATAGGTTTTTACTGGACCTGGTGATGGACGGGAAACAAATATTACTATCTAGGTCACATGATACCGAAGCCACGCTTGAATTGCTTAGGCAGGTTTATTTATATTGCTCATCTGACCTCTTGGTAATATTGACTTTCCTTCTTGGTCTCTCAAAATGACATTTATTTGACAGGTTGACACACGATTCTGCTTACGACACTTTATTTAATCAGTGCTGACCTATTTATTTATTAAACCTTTTAGGATATTTGTTAGTAATACAATCGTGTGTTCCTTTTCCAATGACTACTTTCTGTCTCAGTGGGAACATAAGCATTAGCCTGCTGCCCGTCTCTCGGCTCTGCTTGTAAAATCAATATTAACAGTATAAAAACAATATGAAAGTGAGGATATCATTGATCAGATGGAAATATCCCAATATCCCTTTCATGTTTAAGACACTGAGGTTTTATTATAAGTGTAGAGAAACATTCATTTCTGCCCAAACACATTCTCTTTATGAATATATACTTGGAAGAGAACGGTTGTCAATAATGTATTTTCAGGGACAAAAAGAATCCAAAGGACTCCTGGATGCCTCAAGTCTAAGTTGCGTTCTTGGTAACTTTACATTTTTTTTTCATTGCAGACCTGTTCTCTGTTTTACTCACCCTCTTGACATTGCAAATCTGCTCGACTTTCTTCCAGGGAACCCAAAATATTTTAAGATCATTCTTTTCAATACAATCAAAGTGAACGAATTTTAAGGCTGTCAAAGTTGCCAAAAAAGCTGTAGAACGGCAAAGAAAAAAGTGATTTATAAGTAAAATAAAAATGAAGGTTCACTCACTTGACCTCAAGGTTTTCTGAGGTATCGACCCTAACAAAATAAAAAACTCTTTTTTTTACAGTGCATCCGGAAAGTATTCATAATGCTTCACTTTTTCTGCATTTTTTATGTAACAGCCTTATTCCAAAATGGATTAAATTCCTTTCCTCAAAATTCTACACACAATACCCCATAATGACAATGTGAAAAAAGACTTTTTGAAATTGTTGCAAATGTATTAAAAATAAAAAAAACCTGAAAAATCACGTGTACATCAGTATTCACAGCCTTTGCTCAATACTTTGTTGATGCACCTTTGGCAGCAATTACAGCCTCAAGTCTTTTTGAATATGATGCCACAAGCTTGGCACACCTGTCTTTGGGAACTCTTGCCCATTCCTCTTTTTGCAGTACCTCTCAAGATCAGGTTGGATGGGAAGCGACGGTGTACAGCCATTTTCAAATCTCTCCAGAGATGTTCAATAGGATTTAGTTCTGGGCTCTGGCTGGGCCACTCAATGACATTCATCGAGTTGTTGTGAAGCCACACCATTGATGTTTTGGCAGTGTGCTTTGGGTCATTGTCCTGCTGAAAAGAACCGCCGCCCCAGTCTGAGGTCAAGAGCACTCTGAAGCAGGTTTTCATTCAGGATGTCTCTGTACATTGCTGCATTCATCTTTCCCTCTATCCCTCTATCCTGTCTTCCAGTTCCTGCTGCTGAAAAAAATCTCCCCAGGGCTGGTGATGAGCGGTGCCTGGTTTTCTCCAAACGTAATGCATTCACTCTAAAGAGTTCAATTTTAGTCTCATCAGACCAGAGATTTTTGTTTCTTATAGTCTGAGAGTACTTCAGATGCCTTTTGGCAAATTCCAGGCAGGAAGTGGCTTCTATCCGGCCACTCTACCATACAGGCCTGATTGGTGGATTGCTGCACATAGTTGTTCTTCTGTAAGTTTCTCCGTCTGGCCACTCTACCATACAGGCCTGATTGCTGGATTGCTGCACAGATAGTTGTCCTTCTGTAAGGTTCTCCTCTCTCCACAGTTTTTTTTTTTTAATACATTTTAAATAAAATAACTGAATTTAATTCATTTTGGAATAAGGCTGTAACATAAAAAAAAGTGGAAAAAGTGAAGTGCTATGAATACTTTCCGGATGCACTGTATGGGAATATCAATTTATCATTCTAAAGTAACATTTTCAAATATAAATAAACAATTATGGATTGGATATGTTCCACTAGCGTTAAAGGGTTAGTTCACCCCAAAAATGAAAATTCTGTAATTAATTACTCACCTTCATGTTTTTTTTTTTGGCACAAAAAGCAGTTCTTGGAGCTTTGTATGATTACAGATCAACATGTCACATGGGATGCTTTGACAATGTTTTTGGTTCCTTTCAGGCTGCGAATTATACATTGATGATCGGAGGGGTCAAGTTTTTCGGTTATGTACGGTAATATGCCTCAGTGAACCAAATTTTTATATTTAATTCATTTATTCATTCATTTTCATTTCGGCTTAGTTCCTTTATTAATCTGGGGTCGCCACAGCGTAATGAACTGCCAACTTATCCAGCATATGTTTTACGCAGCAGATGCCCTTCCAACTGCAACCCATCACTGGGAAACATCCACACACTCACACTACAGACAATTTAACTTACCCAATTCACCTATACCGTATGTCTTTGGACTTGTGGGGGAAACCGGAGCACCCGGAGGAAACCATATTTAATTCAGTTACATCAAATGTATGAATCAAACTTATTACTATGTTTTTAGTGTTTAGAGGGATATTGAATGGTTCCCAATGACATTTGTGAAATTAACAATGACAGGTTTGCTTTCCTGCACCTATTAATGGATGAAAGACTGCCCCTTTTTAATTTTACTGTTTAATTTCCATGTGCGAGCCAGTGTATAATAAAATACAAACTTTGCATCTAGTTTTACAGACACCTACAAACGCCTTTTTTAAAGAAAGATGTTTTGTGAACACTTACACTGTCTGTTGGTGCTCTAGATTTGCCGGTTTCAAACCGATGAATTCATATTTTTGGTGCAAACATGCATTTAAAATGGTATGAACAATTATAGGGGTGGTCAAATGTATATCTATTATTTTAATTAATAATATTATTTAAGATACAGATCAGAGCAAACTATGTCTTAACTATTAAAGGGGAGACCCCCACATACATCTTGTTTTGATGTCTATCAAGGGGGATCAAGCGTTAATTAGGGGGGTCAGACCCCCTCAAACCCCCTGTAATTCACACCCTTGTTGCTTTTTTGGACTTTGAACTTTTCTCTACCATTGCAGTCTATGTATGATGAGGGAGCTCTTGGATATCATCTAAAATATCTGAATTTGTGATCCAAAGATGAACAAATGTCTGAGGGTATTGGAATGACATGAGGAATAAAGAGGACTAAAGACCCTAATATACAGTACTAATGTACAGCAAGTGTTGTTCATTCAAAACAAAGTTAATTCAGAGTTTGTTTCAGAAAATAGAAAACAGATCAAATGCTTTCTTTATTGCTGTTTGCTCACGGCTGTCTTTTTTAGTTTTACAATTTTATTATTGATGGAAAATCACATAGCAATATATATATTGCATATTCATATATATATATATATTCAACTTAATTATTAATATAATATAATATAATATAATATAATATAATATAGGGCCTCACAGTGGCGCAGTGGGTAGCACGTTCGCCTCACAGCAAGAAGGTCGCTGGTCGCTGGTTCAAGCCTTGCCTGGGTCAGTTGGCGTTTCTGTGTGGAGTTTGCATGTTCTCCCTGTGTTGGCGTGGGTTTCCTCCAGGTGCTCCGGTTTCCCCCACAAGTCCAAAGACATGCGGTATAGGTGAATTGGGTAAGCTAAATTGTCCGTAGTGTATGAGTGTGAATGGGTGTGTATGGATGTTTCCCAGAGATGGGTTGCAGCTGGAAGGGCATCCGCTGCGTAAACCATGTGCTGGATAAGTTGGCGGTTCATTCCGCTGTGGCGACCCCAGATTAATAAAGGGACTAAGCCGAAATGAAAATGAATGAATGAATGAATAATATAATATATATTTTTACAAAAAAACCCTAAATATACCAGGGATGTAATCCTTAAACAAATAATTAACAAATCTCCCTCTTATATAATCCGAAGCTACACTCTGCGACTGACATCCTTTAGAGAGTATCTGAAGTGTAGCGTTTCTCTTTTCACATATTACTGACCTTTTCCCAGTTTGATTGTAAACATGTTATCGGAATTTTATACGGTTTTTGACATTTAGCAGATGCCTTTTATGCAAAGTGACTCACAGTTCACTTAGTAAAGGGCTGGTCCTCCAGGAGCAGCCTGAGGTTAAGTAGCTTGCTCAAGGGAACAATGGTGGCAGCTCATGAATCAGCCTTTCTGGGACCCAGAGCTTTAATCGCTAGGCAACTATCACCATAGACAGTGTTCGGCTCTTGATTTTCTTAAAATCACTGTCAAAATGACATTGTCCATTCTCTGTGTGCATGGCCGAGGACAGAGCTAATACCCTTTGAGTGCACAAAGACCTGAAGACCACTGAAATGTAAAAAGCAGTGATGAATTAAATGGCCTTTTCTACATCTGTATAGATCCCTGAAAAATTTATGACACGTAATATCTCACAGGATTGTGTTGCAGTTTTGATTTTGAACTATTTCGTTATTTTGATAGTTCCCACTGGACATTTCATTGACTGTCAGTCACTTTGGAACAATGTCAACTGTCTCCTTTTGGAATATTAGTAGAGTTTCTGCTTAAATAAAAATCGAAAATGAAAAACTAATGTTTATTCATCACCTTCAGGCCATCCAAGATGTACTGCAGGTGACTTATTTTCTTTTGTGAAATGTAAAGACAACTTTAGCTGAAATTGAGACTTTTGTGATTCATTAAATGTAAGGCCTCGTTTACACTGTCAGGTCTTGATGCCCAATTCCGATTTGTTGCCTTTATCTGATTTTTTTACCTGTCCATTTACACGTCCTTTTAATAGTGACCCATATCAGATTCATGTGTTTACACTTGCCATACAATTTACAACGTCGCGTATGCGTAAAGGCGGGTTCTAGCATCTGTGCCACACTAGCCACGATGGAAGAAATCGTCTTGTCCATGCTCTGCAAAATATGCGAAGTTCGCCAAACTTTAAAATGATTTTGAGGCGGAGGAGGAGGGAAAGGGCCATCATCGCAGCTTGCGCCTATGGTTTATGGTGTCCTCCACCATTCAGAGGAATCTGTGGGTACGAGAGAGATCTCAGGTCTGGTGGGAGCAAATTGTGGTGACTGACCACTTACCTCCTCCATGTTTCCTTTGTTGTTGTTGTTTACCGTGTCAGCGTCTCCACACGTCTTCCTTCTACGTCATTAAACCTTGAAGAAATACCACATTGTCGCAAGTTTAATGACATACAAAACAGAATGCCTCAAAAAATCCGATCTGCCTGTTTACATGATAGTCGCATTGTCACATATCCGATTTATACCTGATTTATTTCCACATATAAAGGAGGCCTGAAACCAATCTCTGAATATCCAAATGCATGCACTTTTTTCGTGTTTACATGGTCATAGAACAGATCCGATCTGTGCCACATATGAGCAAAAAATCTGAATTGGGTCACATTTAACTGGCAGTGTAAACGGGGCCTAAGTCAACAGCTTTGAAAGAGAAAAATTGATGCACATTTAAACTTAAAACATTCAATTTTGCAGTAGTTTTGTTCAGGGTGGCATGGTGGCTCTGTGGTTAGCTCTGTCGCCTCATAGCAAGAAGGTCACTAGTTAGAGTTGGCATTTCTGTGTGGAGTTTGCATGTTTCCACCGTTTTGGCGTGGGTTTTCTGCAAGTGCTCCCGTTTACCCCACAGTCCATAGACATGCGGTACAGGTAAATTGAATGAACTAAATTGGCTGTAGTGTATGAGTGTGTGTGTGTAAATACAAGAGTGTTTGAGAGTGTTTCCTAGTACTGCGTTGTGGCTGGAAGGGCAACCGCTGTGTAAAACAAAATCTGGAATAGTTGGCAGTTCTTTCTGCTATGGCGACAAACAAATAAGGTACTAAGCTGAAAGAAAATGAATGAATGAATGATACTTTTGTTCAAATAAATTGCATACAGCTGTAATACCATGACATTTACTCAATGTGTTTATATAGTATCCTAAAATTGCTATTTATTAACATTACCAAACATAAAAGTCTTCTAGTATAACTACTGTAAATGGCCAGAAATGTTAAAATGACTACAAGCATTATAGATGACATTTCATTAAATGGTTTTTACTATGCATTGACATGCATATTGATAATGTTTTTTTAAATAGTAATGTATTCTATGTCTAGTTTTTATTTTACAATGAAATTAACTGAATATTGATCTGTTTCACATTTGTATTTGTATCTAAAATAGCAGGTTTTAGCATTTCAGTTTCATTTTCTGATAACATCAGGAAGATCCGATTATTCATGGATTGTGATTCCAGTGATGGCTGTATAAAATTAAAGTGAATTCAAAAATGGTTATATTTTACAACAAGGCTATATTAATCATTCATTCATTCATTTTCTTTTCGGCTTTGTGCCTTTATTAATCTGGGGTCGCCACAGCGAAATGAACCGCCAACTTATCCAGCATATGTTTTACACAGCGGATGCCCTTCCAGCCGCAACCCATCACTGGGAAACATCCACACACACTCATTCACACACATACACTACGGACGATTTAGCTTACCCAATTCACCTATAGCACATGTCTTTGGACTTGTGGGGGAAACCGGAGCACCCGGAGAAAACCCACGCGAACACAGGGAGAACATGCAAACTCCACACAGAAATGCCAACTGAGCCAGCCGGGGCTCGAACCAGAGACCTTCTAGCTGTGAGGCGATTGTGCTACCCACTCCGCCATCGTGCTGCCCTGTATTAATTAATGTTGGTTAATATATTTATTAACATATGACACAATCAAACGAACAATTCAACTTATTTCAGTATTTATTCATCTTTGTTAACGTTAGTAAATGAAAAGTTGTTTATTGTTATTTCTCACAGTGCATTACTAATGTTAACAAGCATGAATTTGGACTTAATATTGCATTAGTAAATGTTGAACTGTAATTAATAAATCTGCGCTAGTATTGTTCATTCTTAGTTCATGTTATTAAATACAGTAACTAAAATATCTAATGCAATCTTACTGCATTGTAAATTGTGACAGAACAAAATGTATGTGTAATTAGTTTCAAAATTCACAATCTACCAGTATATGCTGCTTTCATGCATATTTATTAGCATTTAGAGTTTCAAAAACAACATTTATACTGTGGTGAACTTTCAAGTACTTGTCAACCTTTTCTGCTAACCTTAACCCTAAACTAATCAATAGTAATACTTTGCATCTACTATAATGAGATAGTTATTAAATGTAATCAAATTTCATCATACTTTTCTTAAACTGATCATGCACTGAGAGTTTATATTTTAAAACGAGTTATCAATTTAATCATATTAATTGACCTCACAGCTCTCTGTAATTGCATAATTATATTATAAAAGTTATTTAACGACATGTATGTAATTTAATAGTCTTCATTCTCTAACTGCAGCCCTACTGCAATTTCTATATTAATGAATTAAGTAAACAGCACAGAAGACAACACAAGGTGTCATGAAACCTAAATGTGATATATGTTTAAGCAGAATTGTACTTTTATAGCGTGGACCGCATTGAAGATGAAGATTTATAGAATGGACAGTGAAGCAGAGAATTTGGGCTGAAGAGGGCTTGATGTGGGATGGACACTCTGATTGAAACCACTGCCAGTTTGTGATGGCTTATCAAAGCACGAGGGCTAAACCACTCAAGCATTTTGTGCAATGAAGCATTTTTTTTTGTGACGACTGCTGACAAGTAGATATAGAGATTTACTAATCCAATCTCTAGAGGCAAGCACAAAATATTAAGTTTATGGGTGCTTGTGGACCGTTAATATGAGAGTCTGTAATGTTAAACTTAAATCTGAAATGCCGAAATAAACTTTCTGAAGTATCAGGGGAATGATAGGATTCAGACTGGTCACGTGTTCTTGAAAACTCTTTACCGGTGAATTGAGGGCAGCACTGTGTTTATTCTGAAAGGTCTAAAAGGTCATGTTTCAATCCCACTTGGGTAAAAGTAAATGGTTCGGTGACCTGATGGAGGACAGACTTCAGGAAACGTAGAAGGGTTTGTCTCATCACTTGAGAATCCAGTGTTATTCCAGACGGTGTAAACAGAGTCTTACTGCATATACTAAATGTAAACTATAAATGATGAGAAATTCACACTGCGTGTCTTCAACAACAGTTACCATTCACCGTTTTTATGCAAATTTTAGGATATTAAAAAATGCTGGATAGAAATGCCAATGTGTGCATATATTCTAGAAATGCACAAAACAAGTCAACAAAAAACACGATCACTGTGCTGCTTTCCACCTCAAAATCGGTCTACTCAGATCAATCCTGCAGTTATGAAGTCCAGGATCCTACACAGCTGTCGAGATGAAGCTGTTGAGAGGACAAAGGCTATGAAGGGTCACGAAAAGCCTTTTGAGCAACATGAAGTCGAACAAAATAGAAAATTTGTGGCACAACTCAGGATCAAACCTTCCAGCGGAATTGAGCAACAGGACAAGGAGGGCAATTGTCAGAAAAGGGTCCAAGAGGCCAGCGATACAACAACAAAATAGAAACTATCCAGACATCAACAATCTTTTTGACACTTTACAGACTGAGCCTCTTTGGGAGAATGGCTGGAAAGAGAAATTGAAAATACTAGTTTGCTAGAAATCATTTTAATGGCTGCTGAAGGAAAATATAATTGTCTGATTAGACTTAATTAGAGCTGTCTAAGTTTTTAGTGAAGTATTTTATTTGATGCAAGCCAAAGAGAATTGAATGCCTACAACGCCCTGAGCATGGTCAATAATGTCATATTATTCTGATTAGCTTAACAAGTATACAGTTTTTATATTGTTTAACCTAATCCTGGTATTACAGGTATGCATATAAAACTGTAAATTACTATATGTACTTTATTTACAGTATATTTACAGTTTACTGCAATATTTACTGCAATATTTACAATATTTTTATTAGTAGTCAATCAATTATTCTCTTTATTTACGGTGGCACTGTTGCCTCACAGGAAGAAGGTTACTGGTTCAAGTCCCATATTTCTGTGTGTGTGAATGAGAATGTGTGGGTATTTCCCAGCATTGAGGGTTCACGAGTAGATAGAGATAGATTTATTTTTTATTTTATATATAAACTTTTAGGCTGCTAAATGCATTTTGTTCTCCAAAAGTTGCATCTAAATTGGTATTTATAGCTATATGTATTTATTACAGCACCAAAACAGTTTGGTTTTGTGAACTATGTCTTTATTATTATATATTTTTTTGTTTAATGAAATATTTGGTCCCACTTTATATTAGGTGGCCTTAACAACTATGTACTTGCATCAGAAGTAAATACAAGGTACTTACTGTTTTCATAATGTATTGCAGAACACTTCTGATGCTCTTGAGGTGGGATGTGGATAGAGTTAGGGACAGGTTTGGTGGTATGGGTATTTTTAAGTGTGGGTTAAGGTGTAAGGGATGGTCACTGGGAAACATCCATACACACTCATTCACACACATACACTACGGACAATTTAGCTTACCCAACTCACCTGTACCGCATGTCTTTGGACTTGTGGGAGAAACCGGAGCAAACCCACGCAAACACGTGGAGAACATGCAAACTCCACACAGAAATGCCAACTGACCAAGCCGGGGCTCGAACCAGCGACCTTCTTGCTGTGAGGCGATTGTGCTACTCACTGCGCCACCGTGTTGCCCATACAATAAGTACATTGTAACAAATAATTATTTTCAGTGTAAGTACATATTAGTTAAAGCCACCTAATATAAAGTGGGACCAAATATTTCTTTAAATAAGAAACTGTCAGTAGGTGGTGGTGCATTTTTCTTTTATACATTCATTTTGTTCAATTAAACAGCTCAAAATGCAGATTTCTTGCGTTTAAAACAGCTACAAATATTTTTCCCCATAGCTAATTAAATTAAACTGTTTAACTGACAGGCACAATATTCCTATAATAACATAACAACATTCTAAACACATGTTCTGAGGATATATTAGGAGTAATCCAGGATATTGCAACACCGGATATTCATCAGCAGAGACTTTTAACAAGTCTCCTTACGTGCCATCTGCCTCATTAACCTTGCCATGGTCCTCGATTGCAAAATTGGCTAGCCTTAAAAAAAATCAATATGCTGGACTGAAGGGGAAGAAAAGTGGAATTTTTTGAGAGCTTTGCTGCCGAACTGACAGCTACCATTTAGGAAATAGAGTAACTGCTCAACCCTTTGTCCTGAACTTCTTAATTACAGTAATCATGTGTAATTAGACAATGGCATCTTAAATATTCATACAACGTTTAACTTTGACACCATCCCAATATTTTTTAATCACTGGCAGGCATTCAGATGATGCTGAGTGATTTGTTATGTTTTGATCTGAGAACAGTTTTCCTCTCCTTGAGCCTTGGTTTTGAGATGCGGAAACTGCTGTAAGTGAACAGATGTTTTTAGGGCATTTTTACACCTGTTGATCATTTGCTTGGTTCTGAAACATGGCAAGTAATAGCAATGTTACAATGCTACAATTTCTAGTTGTTTTTGTTCACTTGCTCAATTATGACAAAACTGTAAACATTCTTATGTGCACCTGTTTATGTTCTGTCTCCTCTGGCTTATTGTGGATTTCTTGGTAGCTGTTGTTATTGCTTTATCGTTTTGAGCAGGAATTAAACCTTCATCAGTATATTGGCATGTGTTCAACAGTTGTTCTGATTAAATGAATTTCAGGCATTTCAGTTTATCTCTGCTCCAGGTTCTGCTTTAGTTTGTCACAACTCTTTTAATAATTCAAAGAGGCATTAGCCAAACAAATGCTGCTGCTTTTCATCAATTGTTATCTTGTTTTTTTTTTTTGTAAAGACTGGTTTGTTGAATAAAATAAGATATTTGAAGAATTTTGGAAACCTGTAACCAGAGTTGGGTGTAACATGTTCCACAGTAACGCGTTACTGTAATCCAATTACATTTTTGAGGAATGCAGTAATGTAACGTATTACATTTTACATTTGTGTAATCTGATTACTGTTACTAAAGTCAATGTAATTGCGTTACTTGCATAACAAATATAATATTTAGAAGAAAAAAATGCTTCTTTTAAATCACGTTTTCTGCTGCAACGTCAGTTAATAAGCATGCGCTTTTAAATTGCTGGAGAACGTGAGCTGAAATGGCTGCTGTAGAGAGCGGCTGCTTCTTCAAGTGGAAATACAGACATTACTTTGATTTTATTGAGTGTAAAAACAAAAGTATTGTTGTGAAATTCAGTCTATGTCCAGTCTCTAAAGAGCTTTTGACTGCTTTTAACTCGACCAGCAACTTGTTCAAGCAAAACTTAGAACACCCAAACACTGCAGTGCTTTTTCACACTATGGATGTCAGTGGTTACAGGTATCCAGTTTTCTTCATGCCCTTATTTTGTGTTAAAAAAAAGAAAAAAAGATAACTAGTGAATGATGAGAGAACTTTAAGTTTTGTGCTCTTTATCTCTTTAGCTATTTTGAATATGCCAAGCTGCTGTGATCAACCCATTCTAATGTTTTTCAGTGAATATTAAATTACCGAAAGAGCTGCAGTATATTTTGTATTTTTATAGGTATATTTTATATGTTTTAAAAGTAACTTCAAAGTAAAGTAATTAGTAATCTGATAACTTTTTACATTAAGTAATTAGTAATGTAATCAGATTACAATTTCCGAGTAGTAATCAGCAATTTGTAATTTTTACAAACTTTTTAAAAGTAACTTACCCAACACTGCCTGTAACTATTGATATCCATGGTAGGAAAATGGAAGTCAGTGGTTTCCAGGTTTCATCCTCTTTTGTTTTCAACAACAACAACAAAAAATGTTTTGAAACAAGTCAAGGGTCAATAAATTATGGCAGAATTTTCATTTTTGAGTGAACTACCCCAACATGTTTACTATATTTTTTATGTAAAGTCAACTGATCACCTGTACAGTGTACATGCCTAAATAAACCCAATTTAGAAAATATGACACAACAAATTCATACTTTGGTACTTATTTTTATCAACATGGAAGGATCATTTGCAAAGGGTCCCGTTTGGAATTTCTAATGGGTTTTTAGAATTGTGTTTTTCAGTTGATAGATTCTTTACATTTTTTGTATTTAATTTGGAATTTAAATTTAGAATTTTTAAAAAGTTAATTAATTATGTTCTGTTCATCAAAGTATCACAGTATAATATTGTGCAGTTTTGATAAAAGTTTATTAGAGCATATATCTTAAAATGAAAAAATTGATTTCCTTCTCATTACTGACAATAAGAAACATTTTAGCACACAATAATGTTTTCTGAAGGATCATGTAACACAGTACAGTGGAGAAATGGCTGCTAAAAATTGAGCTTTGCCATCACATGTATTTTACAATAACATGACGTATTATTATTCAAAGGGGCCTCACGGTGGCGCAGTGGGTAGCACATTCGCCTCACAGCAAGAAGGTTGCTGGTTCGAGCCTCGGCTGGGTCAGTTGGCGTTTCTGTGTGGTGTTTGCATGTTCTCCCCGTGTTTGCGTGGGTTTCCTCTGGGTGCTCTGGTTTCCCCCACAAGTCCAAAGACATGCGGTATAGGTGAATTGGGTAAGCTAAAATTGTCCGTAGTCAATGGGTGTGTATGGATGTTTTCCAGTGATGGGTTGCAGCTGGAAGGGCATCTGCTGCGTAAAACATATGCTGGATAAGTTGGCGGTTCATTCCGCTGTGGCGACCCCAGATTAATAAAGGCACTAAGCCGAAATGAAAATGAATGAATGAATGAATTATTATAAAAAAAAAAAATTAAATTGTAATAACATTTTACTAATATTTCAATAATATATTTTCTCTTTTGTAAATCAAATACAGTAAATGCAGCCTTTATTGAGCATAAGATATGTATTGTAAACCATTTGAAAAACAATGCTAAATCCTCAAATTAAATTCCAAAAAGTACCAGCAGCAGGAACATGTTTTCTTGTTTTGCGTTTTCAGAGAATGAGCTGAGGAACTCTGTTGAAATTGTTTATTTATTTAAGAGGATGATCCTGTTTCAATTTCAGCTATACCGCAACAGGATTGGGGTCTGTTGTTGTTGACTGAACTTGAGTAAATCCATCTCTTTGATCACTGATCTGTGTGACCAGATGCTCAGGTTACAGGAGCGAAAGCTGAACCCTTGAGAGATCAAAGACAAACAATCCCACCCTCATCTGAAGCAGTAAACCTACTGAATTAAGTGTCCAGATTAACTCAACCTCTGCTATACGGCAGGCTGTCCCACAGCGAGGGATGCTCCACTGTCAGGGTGAATGTTTCATCACCCACATAATCTAAGCAACGAAGAATTCTGCTTTGAAAAATAACTGTAGACATTTTTTTGACATGAATTGCATTGATGATGTTGATTATTGGTATTGAGTATTTATTACATTACATCATTATGCTGCACTTGATTCTTGATTCTCAGTCACAGCATTAAATGATCAATTCAATATTATATATGTGACCCTGCACTCAGGGGTGGATTTAGTGATTTGGGGGCCCTAAGCCAACAGTCCTAAAATGCTCCTTTTGTACTTTTATTTATATTTTATTTACTTATATTGCTGTTGTTTTTTTCTTGTATCACTCAATCTTAATGCAATCTCTAAATTTTAAATGATTTGTTACCTCAAAATTAATTCACAACTAAAAATAATAAATAAACAGTTGCATTTTTAAAACTAAATCTTTACTTGATTTGACTGCTCAACGAATGGAATGGGAGACAAATTTGCGAAGATGTAATAATTAACATTCAATTTTTATTTATTAGACCCTCACCATACAAAATATGATAGAAAACTATGCTACATTTATAGGTATAATTTATACTTCTTGTCATTTATTGGGGGTCCCCAGATTTCCTGGGGCCCTAAGTGGCAGCTTACATTGCTTAATGGTTAAATCCGCCTCTGCCTGCACCATAAAATCAGTTTAAAAAACGAAAAACAAAAACATAATCTACAAAGCTGAATAAATAAGCTTTCAGCTGATGTGCACTTTGTTAGGATAGGACAATATTTAGCTGAGATACAACTGGAATGTGAGGGGTCCAAATAATCAAAATACTGAGAAAATCACATTTAAAGTTGTCCAAATAAGTAGCAATAGTTATTACTACTAAAAAAAAGAGTTTAGATTTATTTACAGTTGGAAATCTACAAAATACCTTTAAGTAACATGATCTTTACTTAATTTTCTAATGAATTGTGACCCATTCAATATAATTTTGTCAACATATAAACATAAGACTTTAGGTTTTGTGGTTCAGGGTTATTATATTATATTATATTATATTATATTATATTATATTATATTATATTATATTATATTATATTATATTATATTATATTATATTATTGAGCATTTGCAGAAAATGACTATAGGCCAATATGAAATATTCCATGTTTTATTAAACAAATCATATAACCCTTATCACAACAATGCACTGACTTTGCTTTACGCATTTTTGCATGCTTTTTACCTTGATAACTGAATGTGATTTCATTTAAACAACACCTTTTGATCTACTTGAGAAATGCTTGTAAATGTAACTAATTTTGGCAAATTTGTAGACTTTACTTGATTTGACTGTGTTATGTGAACTTTAACGTGGATCCAGTAGTAAAACTAAAAGAACTTTAGTAAACTGTACTGAAGCTCATCACGTAAGTTTGACTAAAGGCTGGAGCTGATTTTTTTGTGTTGCTTCTGCAGTAGTTATGCAGAGTTACCAGTACTAGTATTGTCTAGTAGCCAATACAAGTAAACAAGTTACACAAAGTAAAAGTTACTTGTATCTGCTCAAAATTTGTGAACTAATTTGCTTCATAAATTTGAGGCAACCAGTTTCCACGTTTTCTAGTTACTTTTTACAGTGTACAGTATAAGGCAGATTTTTGACAAATCTATGAAATGTAAAAAAACTTTAGGAGAAAAAGAGAGGAAGACGTACTATATTGTAACTAATTATGTCAGAAAACTAGCAGATAGAATAAATAATAATTTATTGTTGCAGTATTTGATTATTAAGAATATACACATATTAATATCCACGTATTTATTTTGTAGCTAGCTGCGAAATATAAAGTCAGCCATTCAATTATCACAAAACAAACTCCTCCAAGCGCAAACAACGATGATAATGACCTTTATAAATATATGATAATGACCGAATGCCTAATTTAAACATTAACCCATAAAAAGCAGCCAACAAGATCTCTGCACAGCTCCACACTCTTTTCCGTGAATCGGTTTCAGCTTTACAGGGGAAATTAGCAAACATATGCTCTCCCTCTCTGCTGACTTAGCAGGGCGACCCATAAGAATTAGCGCTTTAGTTTTGTGTGCAATGTATTATCTTAGCAAGGAGAACATATCTGTTGTCAGCCAGCATTTGCAGAGGCGAGGTGGCATCTACGCTATAATGACATCTTGATAACTGTGACTTGTCTGAACAATTCTCAAGCTCATGGCTCGCTAGTTTGATAGCAGGAACAGTTGCTGTATTTGTCTGGGAGCAAAACAGTATGCAATGGTAAACCTGAGAGATTCAATGCCAATGTGTCAGACATTAAGTTTGTTCCTCTCTGCAAGCCTCATTGAGCTGAAAAACATGCGCCATGTCCTGGCATTCCCACACAGCTCTCAACTTATGCCCAGTCCGAGAGGAATTTGTTAATAGCGCTATACGCCTGGTTGTGAAGCCATCTGTTTCTAAAACAAGTTGTCAGGGGGGGAAGTGAATTTGGTAGTGCTGTAATTTCACGTTTTTCTTCTCAGTTCATACTTAACAGTCTGAAGTAGTTCTAGCAGTTACATAATATGATGTGGACTTCACACTGTGTAGTTTGGAAAATGTAAGCGAACTTATGTTTCACGACGGGACGCTTTTATGAGGCACAGATGACCACATCATCCAAGAGACAATCTTGACGACAATGTTGTTTTTCTCACTCGGCATCTGTTGTCCCTGGTTTTTATATACCTCACTTCTCCCTTGATGATAAAATAATGGGGGCAATTTTCCACATCAGAGCATGATTTCCCTGCCCAATCGTCATGTCTTCAGGCTTCCAGTGTAAGAATGAAAGATCAGGCATACAGGCAGTGCCATGAAAGACCCCTTACAGCATTGGTTTTGCTCAATTACAAAGCAGGATTCTGATAGATTTGTTATTTTTATATTTAAAAAATATAGAAACTGAAATTCACCCCAATATTCATCATCATTTTATATTGTATATTCAATACAATGTATATTCAATATCATGAGACCTTCTTTTTCTGTTGAACACATATAAGATATTTTGAAAAGGACTGTATAACTGTATATCATTCATTAATTTCCATGGTGATATCTATATGCCCATATTTCAATACTACCATATTCATGTTAATGCTTTCATATTTCCATACTGTCATAGTGACATATTCATATTCCCAAACTCCCATAATCTCAGGCTCCTATATTTCAATACTTGCATCCTCCCATATTTATCCTCACATCCTCCCATACTTTTATAACCCAGCAATCCTGTGTGACTTTCATCAGTAGAACAAAGTTCGTTCGTTTGTTTGCTCGTTCGTTCGTTCGTTCATTCACTCGCTTGCTTGTTCGTTTGCTCACTTGCTCACTTGCATTTTTGTACTCCTCAGTGGTCAGTTTTCTATATTTTATTTCTTATTTTATTTCATAATTTATTTCTTACTGATGATTTTTTTTTTAAGGTCACGGGCAGTCCTATAAGCATTTTACTGCATACCATACTGTATATGACCATTCATTCATTCATTCATTCATTCATTCATTCATTCATTCATTCATTCATTCATTCATTTATTTTCTTTCAGCTTAGTCTCTATTTCAGAGGTCGCCACAGTGAAATAATTGCCAACTATTCCAGCATATGTTTTAAGCAGCGGATGCCCTTTCAGCTACTATTGGGAAACACCCATACACTCTCATTCACACACACTATGGACAATTTAGTTTATTCAATTCACCTGTGCCACATGTCTTTGGACTGTGGGGGAAACCTGAGCACCTGGAGGAAACCAGAGAAACCGCCCTTGTATATGACCATGTATGTGATTAATGAAACTTGAGTTTTTGGTCTAATGTCGTTTTGGATCCATCTGCCTAGTATTAACATTTCAAAACTTTCCTAAATACAAAAAATATATATATACCTTAAGCTTATTTTTGGTTCTTGTCTGTGTTTTGACATTTCAGTTAAACAGAAAACATTTTTCAGGGCTTAATGTGAAAGCATAGTAAATGATTGAGAGCAAAATGTTTCCCCTCTTATTTGAAGAGCACAGGCCTCACAGAATGAGGTCTATCTCCTGGAGTGCAGTGGGATTGGAGGCTTCGCTTGGATCTTTGGATATTTCTAGAATCATGAAGGCACAGTTCACCAAGGGGTAAGGCTTGGCTGTCAGTGGGTATTATTTGCCAGGGCTAAGGTTGCGGTTTATGACTACAATGCAGCAGTATGCACACAGAACAGATGTTCATCACAGCATCTAAAAGGCACATGGGAAAACCAATAAAGGATTTCAAAGCAGCCACTCAGCAGGGGTCTATGAACAAACAGTCTAGTGCTGGAAAGAAAGACGGAGTGAGAAAAGCTGCCAGCTGATCAAATTTAACTAGGTTATTACTGTTATCAGTGTGCTGCATCAAAATGAGACCAACCTACACAGTTCTACGGTGATTTTCACATCATAAAATTGACTTTGCATGACCTCGGGTGGAAGTTTTAATGAGATGGATATCGACCAAGTATACTGATTTCATTTGAATTGATTAGTGATTAAAACTTCTCCTTTCATAGAATCAGAACCAATTTTTGGTTGTGAATGAGTTCAAAAACCTTTAGCGTGGCTTTTGGGATAATTATCTAAAGTTTAAGTTTTTGAAGTAAGCTTACATAAAACACAATTTACTGTAGATTCAGAGCTAGATGTTTGACCCAGAGACCATCCAGAGCCTATTCACTGAACATCTAATGCTTATTGATTAAACTTATTTTACATAATAAGTTTACAAAGCTTTTTATGTTTCAGTTAAATATATTGTTTTCATTTGTTATGCATGCAAACAAAAACACAATGCATTAATTGGCATTCAGTGGTGGCACGCTTGGCCAGTGGTTCGCACTGTCGCCTCACAGCAACAAGGTCACTGGTTCGAGTCCCGGCTGGGCCAGTTGGCATTTCTGTGTGGAGTTTGTATGTTCTTCCCGTGTTAATGTGGGTTTCCTCTGGGTGCTCCAATTTTCCCCACAGACCAAAGACTATAAGTGAATTGAATAAACTAAATTGGCTGTAGTGTGTGAATGAGTGTGTATTGGTGCTTCCCAGTACTGGGTTGCGGCTGGAAGGCAAGGCAAGTTTATTTATATAGCACATTTCATACACAGTGGCAATTCAAAGCGCTTTACATAGACAGGAATAAAAGAGAGAAGTATAAAAAAATAAAAAAAATAATACAAAAACAGATTAAAATGTGTTAAAACAGGTTATAAAAGAATGAAAAAGAAAAGAAAGACATAATAGTGCGATCTGTCAGACGTAGCACAGTGCTCATTCAGTAAAGGCACAGGAAGGGCATCTGCTGTGAAAAAACATATGCCAGAATAGTTGGTGGTTCATTCCGCTGTGGTGACTTCTGAAATACAGACTAAGGCGAAGGAAAATGAATGAATGCAGCATTCAGTTACAGTAACAGTACAATAGCAGTATATTCAAATAGTATAATAATAATAATAATAATAATAATAATTATAGACCATGCATCATTGTAAATTAATTGCGAATCAATGATTGATGGGTGTGTGGATGTTTCCCAGTGATGGGTTGCAGCTGGAAGGGCATCCGCTGCGTAAAACATTCATTCATTCATTCATTTTCATTTCGGCTTAGTCCCTTTATTAATCTGGGGTCGCCACAGCGGAATGAACCGCCAACTTATCCAGCATATGTGTTACGCAGCGGATGCCCTTCCAGCTGCAACCCATCTCTGGGAAACATCCGTACACACCCATTCACACTCATACACTACGGACAATTTAGCCTACCC
>CAIGQW010053321.1:7076835-7093618 GCA_903798125.1 Danio choprae
AAGTAACCTGAAGGTAAGCAGCCCAAGGGCAATGCTTGCAGTTCAAGGTTTAAATCTTCATCTTTGCCAGCCCTAATATTTAACCACTAAGCCACACTGCAGCCTTAAACAAAATGAGCTGCTACACATAGTATTATTAACTGACAAAAGAAATACTGTCCTAGCATGCCTTTATCCCTGTAGGTGCACACCACAGAGGGCATTTATCATGCGATCTAGTGAGAAAGAGTCACGGTAATTTATTAGGAATTAGGGGAACTCAAACATGACCTAAATGCATAAAACCCACTTAATGCCGCCTCACGGTACAGCTCGAGGAACATTATGTCAACATTGTAAATGCACAAGTCCGTCGCATTAATGCCAGTGCATTACTGGTCAGTGTATTCATTGCCCTGCATTACAGGTGAGTATTATGAGGGGAAATGGAAAGGCTTTTCTGCGCGAAACAAGTAAAATATGTGTAGAACAAATGGTTTTCAGGTAGTGACTCAATGTTTTCCCAAGGCACTGACCACAAAAGCTATGGAGGACGTGTCTCATTGTAAGACCTGTGCTGTGATTCAGCTGAAAATGGGCTCAAGCCTATTTTCTGGTGTGGTATTCTGCTCAGGGCTTTAGCTGGCGCCAAGGGCACAAGAAAATGCATTCCCATTATCGAAGAGCATCAGCAGCTGATTATTCAGCAGCCGTATTGAATTAGCAGCTTCACAGGGTCACCTGCGATCTCACTCATTACCCCTTGATCCTCCAAAGTGTCCACTACCATACTGATGATGATCACATACTGTACTCTACAAGGGCTTTTATTCTCACTGGGGGCTTTGCAGAACAAAGATGTGTGACAGAACAAAAATATTACGTCTGTGAATCGATTCTTTTTTTAATCTAATTAATTACACAATGTGACGTGTGTATCGTCTTTTGTGTTTAAGTAAAGAAAAAACATTCAAACAGTTCTAGAACAAGTAAAAAATGACAGGATTTTCATTTTTGGCAAACTGCTCCTATTAAGTCATTGTTAATTGTGAATCATAGACATTAAAAAGTAGCTTTAGAAATAAAAGAATGGATTAAGTTAACTTTTAAAGTCTGCATGAACTGGAAGTTGCTGAGACTTTTATTTCAGTGAGTTAATATACTTTCAACTGAAACTGAATATTGAGTAGGGGGCGGGACTGTTTTGGCACATCATTCCCTTGTAGCAAACCAAAAGGTAAGAGGGGCGTGGCTAAGAATATTGTGGCTGAAGTCATCAAACTGACATCAACAGAGAATTCTCTCACTCCAAACGCAGAACCAGATAGTCAGACTTAGACTGAAGATTACCAAAATTAACCTTTTTTTTCAGTGGATTAACTTGCACTGATAAATTGGACTTTATAGATTAACAGACATGTTTTCTAATTGATTCATTTTATATTTTATGTTTCAAAAGCTCTATCTGAATTTATTTTTAAATACATTTACAGACTGTTTACTGCCGATCTAGCAGTTTGTATATCAACATTCTTCAAAATATCTGTAACAACTGTCATAAAATAAAACATTTGTACGGATTTAAAATGAAGTGAATGTGAGTAAATACTCATAATATGAGGTTTTTGAGTCATTAACATACTAAAGAGATAGTATTTTACTATATTAAACTGTTATTAAATTATTATTTGCTGAGCTGTTGTACAGATTCAATATCACATTTGTAATCATGCTATTCAGCAAAAAAAACAAACAGTTGCTTGTGTGATATTGCTTAGCTCTTGCTTTTCTTAGAAAGTATGAGACATAAGTGACCCCCTATGGTAAATATATCAAAGTTTATTTTTTTTTAATAGTTATATGCATTTCAAAGAGTTTAATTTGGACAATAATTACATCAATTGTCTCAATATTTAGATTTGTTTTAACCCCCAGACTCCAGATTTTCAAATAGGTGTATCTTAATATTGCCCTATAAGATGGTGGATGAATTGTATTTTATGGTTCAGAGTCACATATTAAAAATACAGTATCAGGCTTTTTTTTTACTAATTAACAGGTTAATTAGAAAAAGCCCTACGAATATATAAATGTCACTCCTTCTGAAAGTCAGAAGTCTGAAATTGCATTGTCAGCCTATTTGTTTATTAGATTCAGCTGAATAATGAATGAACAAAGCTGCGAGCCCTTCTCTTCAGCACCGTTTCCTACTTATTCCCTGCTTTTTCATCCCACTGTGCTTAATTGATGTGGAGTATGAGAACTTCATGCCTTGGCAATGGTAAATGGCAGTTCATTCATTCATCTTGGTTATGAGATCTAATTCATACTCACAGTTCCTTATTTTCCTGTGCTATTAAAGGGCAAATGGAGAGAGACTCAAGTGGGGTGGATTTGAAGGCAGACACACTTTATCATGGTGAAGTTTAAGGCCATTTGGGGTGCTATTCCTGTCGCCATATACCATTTCACATTAGAAATCAGGTCAGACAGTTTCATAAACCATTCATGTTTGCTGGGTGAAAAGCTATAAATAATGGGCTATTTTTTATTTGCATTTAACTAATGAGAATTACAACTATTATCATAAAAAATTTATAGTTATTAGGCATGATTATGCATTAGTAGTCTTGTAGGATGATATTTTATGGAGTAAACAGAATCAGTATTAATCAAGTGAATAAAAAATGTGGATGTGACATTGCGCTTTGATTTTAAAGTTTACTTCCACTAAGAAATAATATAATGTAGAAAACCAAAACAAGGCAAAAAAGGCAACAAAATTACTGTAATTCTATGCCTTCTAAAAATAAAGAAAGTAGCGGCAACTCATAACAGTTTTTGTACTGAAATTCACGATAAAAATCGAATTATTTTTAGATGGTTTTTATCTTTAATGAAAAGGACAATTGAGGGTTTTTTTAAGACAGTGTAGATTATAGACAGGAATTTATGGAGAGCAGAGAGAGAGGGGAAGGATTGGCAAAGGACCTCAAGTCAAGAATCGAACACCATAGTGCCATGTGTCAACACATTAACCACCAGGATATTTTCACCGACCACATGACCGAAATAATATCAAATACTAAAAATGTCAATAAAAGTCTTTTAGTTACATTTTAGAGTTATATTTCCAACATTAAATTATACAGTATAAGAGAAAATGAGCACTTGTGGATCATGAGTTACAGACAATTTCTCTTAAAATACACATTAAAGGCCCTAGATACATCTATTAGGCCCTAGAGTGTGTATGTGAAGTTTCAGCTCAAAATACCACACAACTATGTTTTATAACTCTTTGAAATTGCCCCTTTTAGACTTCAAATTGTGCTGTTTTGGTGACTGTTGCTTTAAATTCAAATGAGATTGTGTTCTTTTCAAAAAAAAGGGCGGAGCTACAATTTCCTGTGCACCAGTTTAGTAGTAGATTCAAAACAAGACTAGCCTTATCTGTGTGAAAAACTGAACATGTAAAATGAAGTGTCTCATTAGAAGGCAGTCTATGGAGACTCCAGTGTTTATTTATGCATCCTTAAACTGCACATTTAAAATTCTCTTAGTCGCTGACATTATCTTCAGCAGGTATGGTGTGAAAACTCTAATGGCGGATGGCTGCTTCTCACTCAGGGCTCTCTATGCTAATGAGGGAGAGATCGTCACTAAGGGGCGGGCCTTTCCCCCTCTGATGACACATACAAAGGGAAAATGTCAATCATGTCAAAGTGTTTCTGCAATGTGTTTTCATCAAGTAAGATTATGAAAAATTGTTTTACCATTAGAGGCTGGCTATATTCACACACTGTGCCACACAACTTTGTTTAAAACCCTTATAAAAATGATTTTTGCGTAATACATCCCCTTTAATATAATTATTTATTAATATTTTTACAGTGTGTGGTTGACAACCTCTGACATCATAACGTTTACTAGAAAGTATTTGTCACGGTTGCAGGTTTGTGCGCCATCTGGAGTGTCTGTTTTGTCACGTGAGTTTGTTTTGTTTTGGTCGTCCATGTGTATTTGTTATTGTCACGTGTATTCATTACGTCACTTGTCATGACGCGTCTCACCCTTCTGATTAGCCTGCCAGCTGAGACTTATTTCCTCGCATATATATAGATGGTCTACGTTCTATGTTCCTTGTCAGTTCGTTGTATTGTTTTTCTTACGTCCCTCTGTATGTGCTCAGGACTGTGGGAAGTGGCTGTGTGGACCCCGTTTCGTCCTTCTGTTTCCTGCCTTCCCTACCCAGTTTTCCCTCGTTTGTTTATAGTTTGATCACTCTGTCTCTGTTTGTTTTTTGTCCTGATCTAATAAACTTTTCACTTGCTTATTGGATCCCTATTGAGTACTTGAGCGTAACAGTATTATAGTAATAATAATGTACTGTATAATGACATTGTTGGCTACATTACTGCCCAGGCAAAGGTTTTATAGAAAAACATCTCAAACCCTTATAAGCTAAAATATTACCTCTAAATGCAGAACACATCTGCTCTGCTGAAGAGAAATTGTTCCTTATTGCGATAAATTACTATCCAGGTTGTATTATTATGCTCAGATTTAAACCAATAGAGAGCCTGGGGCTTTACATTAAATTGAGACCTTGACATTGGCTTAATGCTGTAAAATAAGTTGCAAAAATGAATAAGAAAATAATTGAAGTACCAACAGGTGACCACTCCAGTTCATTCAATTTTAATAGACGAAAAATTAAGAAAAAAGTCTCACTCTCCTGGTCTCAGAAATTAATGAAAAAATAACATTAAATAAATGTGCATAAAAAAGTGTTTAGTTCAACAGCTTGTCACTTACCATATGCTGTACCATATATTCTTCCTAAAGAGCACAATCAGGTACCTTAGAGTACCTTAGGTACCTTAGTGATACAGTATGAACCGTTAAATAAGTAGCCAAGTAACCCTTATACAACGCTTTGTGGAGACTGTTTCATGTCAGCTTCAAAGTACTCTCAGAAAAGTAAACCTACAAATTAGGCTGGATCCTAATTTGGTCTAAAACTTTCAAATTCTTTCTAGTATTTTTTAAGTTCAGTTCAATGAGTGTGTAAAATTCAATAACCTGTTTTATCAGTGGCACTCCAAAATGTGACAAAAAGAACATACACAGAACATGCACACTAAGATTTCCCCTTAGGGTACATTTTACTACTTGAAAGTGCACCTTTTGAGAGATGGAGCATAAACTGCCCCAGTCAAAACCCCTGTAGTAACCCTGAAGGTGTTTTTTTTCTGACAGCATAAGGTTGAGTTCAAATGTGTTTGACCAAAGGGATTTAAACTCAGTTGAGGAGTGAACTGCAACTTATGGACCCATTTGTCTGGCATGTAAATTAACTACAATATCTATTTAAGTGACTTATGCAAAACACTAGGCAAATATCTTACAACATTTGATGGCACCTATATAGCAAACTATAACCAACCCATCAATCATTCATTCATTCTTTTCGGGAAGAACATACAAACTCCACACAGAAATGCCAACTGGCCCAGCCGAGACTCGAACCAGTGACCTTGTTGCTGTGAGGCGACAGTGCGAACCACTGGCCAAGCGTGCCACCACTGAATGCCAATTAATGCATTGTGTTTTTGTTTGCATGCATAACAAATGAAAACAATATATATTTAACTGAAACATAAAAAGCTTTGTAAACTTATTATGTAAAATAAGTTTAATCAATAAGCATTAGATGTTCAGTGAATGGGCCTCACAGTGGCGCAGTGGGTAGCACGTTCGCCTCACAGCAAGAAGGTCGCTGGTCGCTGGTTCGAGCCTCGCCAGTTGGCGTTTCTGTGTGGAGTTTGCATGTTCTCCCTGTGTTGGCGTGGGTTTCCTCCGGGTGCTCCGGTTTCCCCCACAAGTCCAAAGACATGCGGTACAGGTGAATTGGGTAAGCTAAATTGTCCGTAGTGTATGTGTGTGATCGAGAGTGTATGGATGTTTCCCAGAGATGGGTTGCAGCTGGAAGGGCATCCGCTGTGTAAAACATATGCTGGATAAGTTGGCGGTTCATTCCACTGTGGCGACCCCAGATTAATAAAGGGACTAAGCCGAAATGAAAATGAATGAATATATATATATATATATATATATATATATATATATAAAGTTTATATATATAATGTTTAGCTATATCCCACCAAAGCTAAATCATCTACATCTGTAAAGGTTTAACACTAATGCTGCTCATGTTTTCTGAGTTGTGTTCACAAGCTTATGATAGGCTATGAGCTAATAATTAAACAACATTTAAAACATGCAAAACTACTGTATGTTTCTAATGTTACCACAGACATCATCTCTGGAGAATATGTTGTGTTGCAAACGGCTTTGCAAAAAGAAAACCTTCACCTTTGAAAAACTAAAAAAATTTAAATATTCTCCTGAGGATAATTATCTTTGGGTTGTGGTTTTGCTTTTCCATTCTTTTACCTTTAAATCATTAGTGGGAGATGGAAAAGCAGGACTAATTTTAAATAACAAATTAAAAAATGGTATTTGTCATTTTCAAGGACTAATATGAGTGGATGAGTAAAAAAAACATGGCATTCAAAAATTGTTAAACTAGAGCACTGTGTGTCACTATACAGTATATGCATTAAATAATTGTAGTTCTGCTATAGGATTCATCCACACCTACAGGAATACTGTTATACATGACAGTATTGCTGTCATTATTGCTAACCTGTTAACATTTCTTTTGCAGTTTGTGTTGCTGTGACTGATTTGAATCACTAAGTCATTGAATTAATGGTTCAAAATGCTGATTCACTTAGAAATTAGTTTTAGATAATTCATTCTACTGTGGCTTCATTTAGAACCCCTAAAATTAACCTCTCAAAATTAGCTAAAATAATAATTTTTATTTACAAAATTGTTATATTTATGTGCCCAAGAAATAAGTTTAAGAGACTTAAAAAGTCTGAATCACTGATTTGTTAAAATGTGGATTTTTAGATGTATGTGGTTAATCCCACAGGGACTTGGAACTTCTTTCAAAATACAGAAAATTAGGAAAAAATAATAATAACTCACAAAAACTTTTTTTTTTTTCATTTTCTTACTTCATGATTCATTATACTGTGACTATGTTTAGAAGACCTGTCAAAAAAACAGCAAAAATAAGCATAAATAAATAAATAAATGGCTGACGGCATTGAGTTCAAAACGACAATTGCAATATTGTCATTAACTGAAATTTTCCATATAAAGTATGTGCCCAATATGCAGCATGCTGGAAGAAAAGACAAACCTTTTTGTTTGACCAGTCTGAGATAATAAGTCAGAGATGTGAATAATTGTCAAGCCTCCGTCTTGTAAACGTCTGGAGCACTGCCTGAGTCAGTGCGATAAAAACCTGTGTTTTCTGAAAAGCAATCAGTGATACTCAGAGGAGCAGAGATCCAATTAATCTTTGGTGACATGATCTTCAGAGGGATGGCTCTTCTAACTTCTTGTGACACGCCGGGCACTTGGATCAAATGTGTGCATGTTTCTCTCTCTGTCAACCCTGTCTTCTAACGGACTGTCTTTGAGTTATGGCTTGCTTTAACATTTACTGCACTAAACCCGTGAACACAAAAGAATGAAACCAAGTTTAATAACGCATGCCTAGAGTGGTCACTATTAGCAACATCTAATTTTTTGACATGTTTATTGAAGCGGCACAGTGGCTCAGTGGTTGGCACTGTCGCCTCACAGCAAGAAGGTCGTTGGTATGGGTGTAATGGTATGGGTCTTTCCAGAGTATGGGTGTTTCCCAGTACTGGGTTGCGGCTCGAAGGGCATCCCCTGTGTAAAACATATGCCTGAATAGTTGGCGGTTCATTCCATTGTGGTGACCTCTAAAGAGACTAAGCCGAAGGAAAATGAATGAATGAATGAATGAATGTTTATTGAAAGTTATCAATATGAATGTACAATGTGCTTTCAGATATACAATCAGAGGCAAGTTTTACAAAGAATGTGCAATAGGTTATAGTCCAAGTGTATTACAATAAAAGTAAATAGGTTAACTAATATTTTACCAAATAAATAAATACAACAATTTTTTAAATCAAAATAATAATAAATAAATTATAATAATCCTTAAAAATAAATAAATAAATAAACAAGTAAATAAATCAATAGATAAATGGAGGTGAGAAAAAAGGGGGAAATGTAATTGCACAGTCAAATAAAACAGAGATTTGATTGAACTGACCACTTTTTGAGAATTATTATGTAATACTTATCATTATCTTTTTTCTTTCTTCTTGTTTCTGTCTCTTCCATTACTGAATTAATAATGACTGTTGAGTTGACTATTGTGTTGAATATTTTATTTTCTGTGTTGTTTAGATATTTAATTGAGTCATGTGACCATTGAGTTTTCAAATGTATGAATGTGGGCTGCACGATATTGGAAAAATCTGACATTGTGATATTTTGTTTTGTTACGATATACATTGCAATATGAACATAGATTATTTGAATAGCCCTATTTGGAAAGTTTTCATTAATTAGATCGACTGGGGTGATCAAGTCTTTTTCTATGCGGTGCATCTGCATAAAATATAATAAATTACAAGCATATATAAGCAAAAATAAAACTTTACTTGGGAGTATTGAAATATAGAAATTAAACAATCATACATAAAATAACATGGTTATTGATGTATAAATAATTTTATACAATAATATCTTTATCCTTTAATCTTTAATAAATAATCAAATCCTGCGATGTGACTATTGCGGATAGACACATTGCGATAACGATGCAGAAAGGATATATCGTTCAGCCCTAGTATGAACTAGTATGATATTATTTTAAAATAATATCCATCCTAATAAAGGCTTTTTAATTTTTTTTCACATACTTTTCGAGTGTCTTGGACTTATGATTTCATCCTACTGACTTATTGTTTGGTGATAAACTATGATAGAACATTTCTTAATAAATAAAATGAGGTCAGTGAACAGGCTCCATGTCTCTGATATATCCAAATAACAAAACAATTTATTATTCTCATTATCGTCAGCCTCCACTAACAGTGTTACTGCATGAAATTACACCTTCTGGGCAACATTCTTCATTTAATGAATGCAGGAAATAGGAATGAAGCTGAAAAGCACACTCTGGAAATGTCACAGTTCACTTTCCCATGGCAAATTATGTCATTCTTGTTTTTCGAGTTCACTTTACAAGATGGTTTCCAGGAACAAATTGTACCTGTAAATCTCGGCATGCGCTTGTGAGTAATTTGTAAGTGGCTTGTTAACAGTTTGGTAACAAAGCATCTCCTGTTTTTTTTTTTCCATCTGTTGAAGTAATTTATCTTTCAGATTTAATGTTTTTGTCTCTTGCTCTTCTGCTCTCATTTCTGAAACATGTTGGGTGTTAATTTTAGATATATTTTTTCTCAGTTCTTGTAGTTTAGAATGTGCATGCATCAGTTCTTTAAAGATCTTTATTAGATGGTGGTTTGCAATAATTAGAGAGTAAGTAATAATCCAGATGATCTGCCCTTTAAAGACATGTTATATAGTATGTTCTATTCTGTTTAGTCATTGTTTTTTTTTAGATTTAAAGCAAATGGGACATTAACAGTGAAATGTGTTATTTCTGTGCTACTAGAATCACTACATTGAATGTTGCACAAAGTTACATCATTTTTTTTTTACCAGTAGAGGGTTAACTCAAACATTTGTTGGAAATGCCGAGGCTACAACCAAACATATTTATTTCTCTACTGTACAGACAAAAAACCAATGTATTTTATAGTAGTACATCAGGGAAAATAAGTATTGAACACGTCACCATTTTTCTCAGAAAACATATTTCTAAAGGTGTCGTTGACTTGAAATTTTTCCTGGATGTTGGTGCAAAAAACCCCAAATCTAATTAGTTTACAAAATAAGTTATAATAGTAATAAAATGAAATGACGCAGGGAAAAAGTACTGAACACATGAAGAAAGGGAAGTGTAGAAAGGCAGTGAAAGCCCAGACAGCAGCTGAAATCTCTTGGTTGTTTATTTGTACTTATAAAAAACATATTTTATATCCCTAATACTACACAATACTTAAACCAAACTACTACATTTTTAACTATTAATAAGCAGCAACTTATGAGTTTATTGAGTTGAAAATCATAGTTAATGGTTTGTTAATAGTGAGAATTGTGAAAGTAAACTTGTGAACTAAATTATCTACAGTAACCACTTATGATAAAGGGAATATACTATAATTTTCTATGCTTGCAAAATTATTTTTTAATACTCAGAAATGATGTGATTTAAAATGCAGCCTGATTTATTTATAAAATGTAATATTGATTCAAGACATTTTTCAACAAGACATGTTTAGTAGTTTGAAACAATGTATTGTTTGGGTTGGTCACAGTACAAAAACAGTTAATGAGCCAGAACCTTTTCTGTGATTGTTATTGTGGATTTTTGTGTATTATATATAATATAATATATTTCAAACTGCTTTCAAACATGTCACTTTACTAACCTGCAGTTACATTTTTCAACATAAAAATTTGTCTGAGCATAAATTAAGGTCCTATAATGTGATTCGAAAGCAGAAATAAACAGAAGACATCCATGAGTCCTAAGCAACAAACAACTGTTAATAGATTAAAAGAGTCACTGAATCTCTAGTAACTCCAGTAATGACCAAGAGCATCACTGTTTGTTATAATGTTGTGCTTTTGAATAATTAACATTGGCTTAGACAGACATTTTAGCAATGGCAGTTCCTGAATCTGCCTGATAAGAAAAAGGGTATGTTTAATTCCATCATAAGACTGAACGGTTTTCTGTGAGATTCCTATCCAAAGAAAGCAAACATTTTCAGTTCAAAGGACATAGGGAATAAGGGAACATCAATACATCACTTCACAGGAAGCGGACAAGGACATTTACCAACAGTCTTGTACTTTAAGCAAGAATTTTTTATTTTTTTTATTTTTTTTAAAGGCGGTGTCGAGACTTAATTGAGTTTAATTAGTCCCTGGTGTGATTTAAGTGGCTGTTTAAAGTGCATGAGAGGCAGTTATTTAAAATGCTAACTGATAATAAAACTAAAATAATATATTTTATAGTAAGCATTGCAACCTTCATGTATCATCCAGTTATAGCATTTTAAATGAGATTATATTAAATGATACATTTAGCTGTACATTTATTTTTGCAATAATACTCATGGATATATTTTTTTAAAAACATGAGCTTACATCATATATTAGCTTTAATCCTTTCCTCAACTAAACGGACAGATTAAAAGAGATTTAGAGAAGCTTGAATTCACTTTTGAAGAGTTAGCAGCATGCATGGCAGTAGTACTACACTGTAAAAAAATTATGGGTTCCACTCAATCGATTTGTGTTGGGACAACATGAAGGAATTAAGTGAACTTTTTAGTTTTTACAAATTTAAGTGCATTGAGCATAAACAATTAAGTTATCAAAAACAAAAACTTTTGGCTCATTTTAAGTAAGTAGTTTGAACAAAGAGCAAATGTAATTATTTGAGTGTATATGGCACCCCAGTTACTGGAAAGAACCGTCACTGGAAGGAACCTCTGAAGAACCTATTTTGTGTGTGTGTGCATGCGTGCGTGCGTGCATGCGTGTGTGTGCGTGTGTGCGTGCATGTGAGTGTGTTGTAAAGTGTTACTAAAAAAAACACAAGGACTTCAACAAAAATTGAGATTTCCCAGAATGACTGACAAGACTTTTAAAATTCGTTCTCATGCATACGGTGCTTCTCCATTTACCGTTAAATTGCTTCAGAGGTATGCTGTTTTATTAGATCTTGTCGAATCATGCTTGCAAGTACATGATCTCCTGGACAGTGTTTTGCTAGATTTTCCTCTCAGTATGTGTGTACACGATTCACTTTGCAGAATGCTATTCCTATCCAGACAGGGTTAATTCGAGATGCCCCGAAACAAAACATGTTTGTGTAATATTACTTAATTTGCACAACCAGTCCAACCATCTGAATGCCATGCTAAAATGAGATGAATTAATGCGTATGTGTGTGCACTGCCACAGACTGCAAGCTTGACTGAAGAATATTTTCTTTTGCTTTCTCCTGAGAACCCAGGAACAAACAAAAAAACTAAAAAAAAGCAGATGAATTTGGCAGAGATGTTGTTTGTATTTATGGGAAAAGTCAAAAAGGGCCTTGAAGTGAAATATACTCGTGCACATGCAGCTTCCCCATATGTTTGGATGATCCATCACTTGAAACCAACCACATAAAAATTAATATGCAGTCCCATTGGTGGAACAGAGGAGTGCGTATCCAACAGAGCTTCTGCGGTGGCCACTAATTCCCTCCCTGAAGCCCAGTCTCTCCCTCCTTCTCCTCTGTCCCACAGGAGCAGAGAGGATTGGAGGGCTGACATATCAGCTTTCCACCGACCCACCGCCCTGGAGATTCAGTAGCTGTGGGCTCGACCGCAGCCGCCACGCTTCAATTTATCATCCTCAAAGGGGAAGCCTTGATTTCTCAAACAATCCTGATAGGATGTCCCATCACCATAATACTGTTTATGTTGGCACTCACTGTGACACTGCCAGGAATGTGGAGGCATCAAAAATAGCACAGGTCCATTTTTGATATTGTAATGAAAGTATGGGTAATACTTTACAATGTATTAGTTAATGTTAGTTAATTTATTAGTTAACATGAATTAACAATGACCGTCTGTTGAGCTTTATCTAATTTTATTAACGTTAACTTAATGTATATTATTGTGTTAGTTAATGTCATAGTTAACATGAACTAGTGGTAATCAACGACTTCATTCTCTTTGTTAATGTTTACTTACTCATCTCTAAAATGCATTCATAAATTTTTCTTTGGCTTAGTCCCTTTTTTCATCAGGGGTCACCACAGTGGAATGAACCGCCAACATCCATTCACACTTATTCCCACATATATACTACGACCAATTTAGTTTATTCAATTCACCTATACTGCATGTCTTTGGACTGTGGGGGAAACCGGAGCACCCGGAGGAAACCCACATGAACACGGGGAGAACATGCAAACTCCACACAGAAATGGCAACTGATTCAGCCGGGACTCGAACCAGCAACCTTCTTGCTGTGAGGCAACAGTGCTATCCACTGAGCCACCATGTCGTCCCACAGCTAAAACAGTTAATGTTTACTTACACATAGAATAATGTATTTGTTAATGGATAGGATAAGATGACCTGAAACTAAATTGTTGTTAGTCGTTAACATGAACAATAATGCAGTGTTTCCCAACACTGTTCCTGAAGGCTAATCAACAGTACACATTTTCAACCTCTCCCTAATCAAACACACCTGGATCAACTCATTAGAACATTAGAAGAGACTCCAAAACCTGAAATGAATGGGTCAGATAAGAGAGACATCCAAAATATGTACTGTTGGTGTGCCTTCAGAAACAGGGTTGGGAAGCAATAATGAACAATGACTCAGGTTCAGCGCTACACAGCCTTTGTTCATTTTAACTTATATTCTAATGCATTTATTTACATTTACATTTAGTTAATGTTGTTTTTACTTGCAGTCTTGCATGTATATGAATGTATTTGTTAATGGACACGATAACATGTAATAATACAACGACTGGTACAAACTTATTGCAAAGATCGAAATGTGATATTGGAAATGAGCACCCTAACTAGGGAGAATTACTTTTCACACATAATTAGATGAATCCTCTATGATTGCATCATCTGCATTGCAATGAATTGCATTTAATGTGGAATACAAATCTGGGTAATTTCTGGTAATAAGCAAGGAATTAGAGGGATATTAAAGTGAGCTAGATGATATAATAAACAAGACCACTATCACAAACCGCCCCAATTTCTTTTGTTTTCACTTCAGCGCTCCAGGCTGACAGACCTCCTGCGCTCTTTCACACCAGCAGCGCCATCCTCATCTCGCCAATGGGGACCAGAGAAAATTGCCCTTGTCTGATAACTCACTGACTAACTAGCTTCTGGTTCTGCAACTTCTCACAGACTACTGGAAGACTCAAAGAGAAAAAACAGGCAGCCGTTTACTGGAAGCATCCTATGAAGACATCTAAACATGTGTCCAAAGCCCCTCATTCACTAGTCCCTATGTAGCATATGACATTCTATTCCTCTGGGAACAATGGAATGGAAATATGTGAGCAAATTCACACATAGACATAAATATCATGCATCAAGAAGGACTCTATCACAGTGAATTTCTTCATAAATGTTATGCCTATACTGTATTATATATGGAGCATAACAATACACTAAAGTCATGATATGACATGCACTCTCTCACAAATAAAGGTGCTCGTGTTTCACGACCTGCTTACATATTATTTTGCCTACAAGTGCCTTGTATCTGATATCAGCATTTACACTACACTGCGATAATACGTTACCTGAAAAGATGAATGGGGGCTGACTGACTACTGTGACAATAATAGAGTTTTTGCTGCATTGCATAATAACTGTGTTGTTTCTCTCTGTCTCTCTTGACACTGCTGCCAAGCATGTTTTGACAGGTTGATTTTTTTTTTATTGTTTATGACAGAAAAGTTCACTTTTGGCCATCTTCTTTTGTTTTGTTTTTTGACCACACATGATACAGGGGAGTTGCTAGACATAAAGCTCTGATGGGATATGCCGGACCCCCTTACTCTTATCACATTTCTTTATTTTCCCTTTGTTTTGAGTGAGCCCTAGGTATTTCTAACTGACATGTTCTTAATGATCTTCTTCTGTTAATTGAGCACATCTGTAATGTAAGCCTTATAATGATTTCTAAATAAATAATAGAGATCAATCTTGTAACTCGAAGATTTTACTGGGACACAGCAGGTTTTAACTGGGGCACGTGCTCTAGTAAACAGGATCTAGCAACACCCCTTACATGATATATAATGTTGTGTACAATGGATGTTGTGTGCGCTCTCTTTCTCCCTTTCATTAACATGCTGCTTAAATACATTAACTTGTGCCGCATGACAAAATAAGATATTTTTGTGTTTGTAATTTAAGGTTTAGGACTCATACAAGGCTCTGTTACAAGATGGCAGCATCAGAGTTGACATTATTCAATACCGCTTTACAGTGATGTACAACTTGCATTGAAAACTGAAAAACTGTCTGTTTACACTGCAGGAGCAAATTAATGTATCAATTCATATCATATGTATTTCCACTTATAAATGAGACCTGAATTTCCAATCAGCAGAGTATATTGGAATCCATGTTTTTTTTTTTTTGGGGGGGGGGGGGTTCCTGGGCCATATTTGATCTGTGCCACATGCGAAGGAAAAAAAATCAGAATTGGGCCAATAGAACCATGCAGTTTAAATTTGGCACCACCCTAGTGACGACTTGTGTGCCTTATCCCTATATAATGATGCTGAACTCAATATTATTTTAAACTGTAGTAACTTTTTTTTCTGTTGTGTCTTCATTGTGTAAAAAATCATCTGGTTAAGTCTATTGCACATATAAATAATGATACTGAACATTCATACACATTTACATGTATGGTTAAAGATGCACACAGTCAACATTCAAGTATAGCATTCCATAGAAACAGGCGCTAATTAGGCATGCAATACTGTACCTATGTATATATTTTTATGTACTGTATACAGTACTGTTTAAAAGTCTCAGGCCACCACCAGCTCTGTCACCATCCATATCTATATTTTTCTATTTTCATTAATAAACAAACACAAGCGACGTGGTGGTGCAGTGGGTAGTACGATCGTCTCACAGCAAGAAGGTCGCTGGTTTGAGCCTCGGCTGGGTCAGGTGGCATTTCTGTGTGGAGTTTGTTCTATGTTCTCCCCGTGTTCGCGTGGGTTTTTCTCTGGGTGCTCCGGTTTCACCTACAAGTCCAAAGACATGCGCTATAGGTGAATTGGGTAAGCTAAATTGTCCGTAGTGTATGTGTGTGAATAAGTGTGTATGAATGTTTCCCAGTGATGGGTTGCGGCTGGAAGGGCATCCGCTGCCAAAACATATGCTGGATAAGTTGGTGGTTCATTCTGCTGTGGCGACCCCAGATTAATAAAGGGACTAAGCCGAAAAGAAAATAAATGAATAAATGTACACTTAAAAAAGATATATATTTTCTGAACAAAATGGCTTCTAGGAAAAGCTAGTATTTATTGTGACCTCCCATGACACTAAATAAAATCTTATTTAAAAAAATCTTAATTGTGATGACACCACATTGTTAAATTGTATTCTGTAGCATCATGAGAACAAAAACTCTTGAAAGTGGAGAAATGAAATATGAAATATTTAATTAAGAGCAAAATCACTTGAATGCAATGATGAATAATTTTCTCTCTCTCTCAAATATAGAATTGTGATTTCCTAATTGGTATCTTATTGGTTTTGTGCCAGATGGATACAGCTCATTTTACTTTGATTGCTTGCTTTAACTATTTTAAATGACAGGAGATACAGTTTTGACTACACAAGTTAAAGAGTATTTCACACTGTAAAAGCATAATAAAAGAGGGGGTTTTTTTTGGCTAAGATTTACATGTTATAACCAGGCAACAGATTGAAAAAAATAATCTATCAAAATTTGTTTGTTCCCATGATTCGTGGCCTTGGGTAAAGAGTAATATTTAATTGAAAAACATTTAAATAGAGCCTTTTAGAGGAAATGTAGTAATTGGATAAACAGCTTCTGTGAAATTTAAATATGGCCCAACATATAGTATGAGCATAGTATTGTCCTATACGCAGATGCAGATGTTGGCCAT
>CAIGQW010053321.1:7094018-7109186 GCA_903798125.1 Danio choprae
CAAAAATAAATAGTGTTCCTGTCAGATGTTAGGATGGTTTAAGTGTGTTTTGTGACATATATAATAAGCACTCTTTAACATGCATCAGCTGTATGTACACAGGAACGACCCGTCAAATGCAATGCTTTACATATAATGTGCTATTTATATATGCTGACTCAGTAACTAAGCAACAAGCTAAAATGATTTGATCAATGAAGCACCGGCCATATAAATGAGGTAATGTCACCAGTCCACAGTCCAGATTTAACTTCAATATTACCTCTATTTCTGTCATTACTACAGATCGAGGGCTCTCTAAATGCTCCCTGTGACTGTAATGTCACTGTAATGAGAGAGCAATAAATCAGATTTTTTATTGTCTTCAGGAGTGGAAGTCACCATTATGTCAAGCAGGGCAACAGGGCAATGCATTTCAACAATAATATTCAATAACGGTATTTAACACAGAAAGAAAAAACAACAACCCAGAGACACAGATCAAAAGTAGCCCAATTCTGCGGGAAAACCACAGGCTTGGCAACACTGATTGTGTCGGGTTAAAATAATTGGTTTTACATGTCGATCATTGTTTAGTTGCTGCCCCATTATGCTCTTTCAAATGTTTCCTTTCATGCAGTGTATCATATTGTTGAATGGCTAGATGCAATCAGCTAGTTCCAATAGAAAAATTGTATGCTAAAATTGACAGTTGCTACAGTCTCTTTGCATGTACAGTGGTTGTGATTCAGATTTGGCAATGGGCATATTTTTAGATATGCACTGTAAGAAGCAGACCATTCAAAGCAAACCTGTGGCGAGTAGGCTCTTGGCCCCGCCCACTCACCACAAATTCATAAAACGATTTAAATTTTTTTATGGTAAATTACCATATTTTATTAATTTGTAGTGGTTAGTGAAACTAAAGTAATGAACCGAACATGATTTATCAAAATTAGATGTATCATTAAACTCTAATATACATCAATGATGAGGAAAAAAACTGAAAAGAAACCTAGTAATGTCAACAAAAATAATTCTATTTACGGTTATTCACAATATATGTTGATGAAACTTACTGTTAACTAGGTTACATATTTTTATTGTGACATTTATTTTTTTGTTGTTAAAATCATGGAAATTTTTTTCTTTACTATATAGGTTACCTTCAAAAATAATAAGGTCATTTTAAAATGGACCCACTTTATGTATATTAGTTAGTCTTTATTACATGGCTGTCTGCAAATCTCAATTCTGATTGGTCAATTGTGACATTCCAAGGTATGTTATACCGAGATAACAACTGACGAAATAACACAGGCTCATCCATGAAGGATTAATAAACTATTATGGCTTTTTATTATTTATATTAAACAATATTCTTATTTATTTAATAATGTTATTATTTTATTATTTTAATACTATTATTTATTATTATAATAACAATAATAATATTTAAATAATAATAAATAATAATATATATTTAATAATATTCATTCATTCATTCATTTTCATTTCGGCTTAGTCCCTTTATTAATCTGGGATCACCACAGCGGAAGGAACCGCCAACTTATCCAGCATATGTTTTAGGCAGCGGATGTCTTTCCAGCTGCAACCCATCACTGGGAAACATCCACACACACCCATTCACATCCATACACTACGGACAATTTAGCTTACCCAATTCACCTATACTGCATGTCTTTGGACTTGTGGGGGAAACCGGGGCACCTGGAGGAAACCCACGCGAACACGGGGAGAACATGCAAACTCCACACAGAAACGCCAACTGACCCAGCCGGGGCTCGAACCAGCGACCTTCTTGCTGTGAGGCAATTGTGCTACCCACTGCGGCTCCGTGCTGCCTATTTTATAATAATAATTATTATTATTAATTATTATTATTATTATTATTATTATTAATTATTATTATTATTATTATTATTATTATTATTATTATTATTATTATTATTATTATTATTATTATTATTATTCATTTTATTATTTAATTTATTAATTATTATTTGTTTTTGCAGAATAAATCCCTTCAGTCTAATATAACAGCCCTCTACTTTGTGTCAGGTTGCCGATAAGCCTGTTGGGCTTTATTCATAACAACCTCCTGGACGTACTTTATCCCTACTTTATTATATGTACTGTCAAGAATTTTAATAAACACTTTTGTTGCTATTAAAGTGAGATATGGGTTAGAATGTAATTATAGTGTAATTACATGCAGATATTTACACTATTTTCATGATCGCACAGCAGCAAATTATTATCGCCTGTTCTGTATTTGACTCATTGATACAGCTACATTAACACTCATCTCATGCTATTTATGGGAGAGGCATAACTCACATTTACAAACTATAAACTATAAACAAACTCACAGCCATCAATTTTCAGTGGTTTTAGTGAAGCTCTACTGCATGAATCAAACACATGCATCTAGCTTGTTCTGAGTTTTGTGTTGTTTCAATATCTTGCTGAGACACAGTTTTGAGGTGTGGGTCATCTGAAGGCACTGTCCTCCAGCTGGACTGCCCCGGTCAGTTTTGTGATCCAAGAATCGATGGATGAAATCAAGCAAACTTTGATGGTGTCAAATGTGTGAGCAGGAATTCATTATGGATGGGATTGCAGTATTATAACAAAATCATTATAGTTGCTTATTGCTTGATGCTGTAATATTGATTTATAATGTTTATATAAACTCCAACTTTTGCATGCATCGCTGCTCATAACTGTCTTGGGATCTGAGTATTCCCACCTCCGATAAAAAAAAAAGAGAAAAATACACGTTGTACTTTTTTATTGCAAGTTTCAAAACTTTGCTAAAAAGCATCAGGATGCTTAAATCATTAGTGTCAAACAGGAAGGGCGGGCGCCCCAAACGCCACAACTATTGGACTATTTCATTATTTGCTTCACTGCGTATCTGCAGAACCTCTGAATTGATTGACAGACAGTGTGTACAGAGTAAACCATAGACTGTTAAAACAGAGCTAAAAGAAGGAAAGCTACCCAAGGGTCAAGAAATGAGGAGGAAAAGAAAAGAAAAAGAGAAGAAATGGGAGGAAAGCAAAACTACTAAAAGTAACACTTTTTTGTGACATCATTGTGAAACAGTGTAGCATGAAACCTAAAAGTCCTCACAAATCCAGCTAGTTTTGACATTTTTATCTTGCCTCCACTGAAGTTGCAGAGAAAAAATACTTTACTGTGCTGTTTTTATTCTTATATGACAGCTACATTTACTATTTAGATGTGCTACAAAGGAAGCATGATCTGTGCAACAGTGTAACTACAACAATAATAACAGAAACTGAAACCAGATATATCATAAATCTGAAACATGCACAAATCTTACAACAGGCATAATTGTTCACAGAAAACAATGTAACCAATCTACTTTGGTGCCATTTTTGTAACAAGTCTATTTCTTATTTGTGCTCTTTATAGGTAAAAAAGTGTTTGTTAGTAAAAAGTAGTTGAAAGGGTGTGTCAGGTTTTAATGAACAAAACATCATCAGGCAGACCACTTTTTTTCCCGTTCATAGAGAACTTCACTAAGCATTATTTAATGCATCTGATTTCCAAGGTTGTTTTCAATTTGAAATAATGTCTCAGCTTTTCATTTCTGTCCATTATATATCTTGAATGTCTTTAATGTCTGCTGACATGAGACATGAAATAAACTGTTCCTCATATTTAAATGCAGATCATGTAATCTCAATCAATATTGTTCGTCTGCATGTTAGTAGCTGAACAGCATGTAAATAATGTCATCAAACATCACTTTTACCTCAGAAAAGGCTTTAAAAGAGCTACAGAAGAGCATTTATGAGCTCTATGAGCTACAAAAGAACATTTTTCTGAATATTAAATTACATGGTAACACTTTGCCATATGGGAAACGTAGTAAATGTATATTGCATGAACATGAACAAACAATGAACTATACGTTTATTAAAGAATTTATTCATGTTTGTTACCATAGTTGTTCACTTTTAGTTCATGTTAATTTATGGTTCATTAACTAACAAGCACAGTGTTAGATTTTAATGATGCATTAGTAAATGTTGAACGGTTAATACATGCTGTGCAGGCATTTTTCATAGTTTGTTAGTAAATACTGTACATTAACTTACATTAACTGTGTACATGAGTACTTGTTAGCTACAGATTTACTGTCTGCATATTAAAATGTTCTGTGTTGAAAAATATATTTTAAATGTGTACTTGTGTAATTAATTGTTTTTCTTTGAAAGCCAAGGACGAAATTGCGTAAGGACATTTTGATTATATATATGCATGAATTATTTTATATTGCAGTCATCATTTAAACTGTTATTAAAAAAGCAGTGTTGTTGACTGACCTCCCATTGTGCTTCAATTTTTTTATACTAATTATTTTTTGTCAAATAGTAGAAACATTTCTGTGAAGGTCGAAGTGAGGCACGCAGATGACAGCCAAGAGCACAGCAATATGTTTTCTGTATTTCTTTCTACTCATTAACTGACCTTCCTTCTGTAGCAAGAATGAAGACAAATTTCTCTCGAGTGAAAAAGCCCCGGAGAGATGTTTACTCGCCAAACTTTGTCACCGTAACAGGACACACAGATGATGTGATTCTGATGTCACTGTTGCAGAGGAGTGTGAGCGTATTGTTTGTCTCTTCAGGGCAAACAATGCATTAATTTGATAGATTAGCATGATGGGGCTATTTAAAAAATGGTCATTACTTTAAGATGCATCTTCTTTCCCTTTGAATTGCTTTGAATGGCTGTTCACACTGGTGTAATTGTAATTCTCAGGACGAAGGGAATATGGATTGCTGCTGTATACCAGGATAACGTGTGACACAAGACAATAAATCCTGCAGGAATAGTTATTGATTCCAAGCACGGTCTCAATAAGGTGCAGACCTTACATGTAACACTGTAACAACAGATAGTTCTTTGCTGATGGACTTCTCTGAAATGAATCGAATACCTTCCTCTATTTGCCATTAGGTGTAATAAATCTGTCAATAAGACTTTCCGGAGAAAACAATAATAATGAACACTGAATACTGTTGTGTAAAGCCTGGAGCCTCTGTGCATTTTGAAAGATATGGAAGTACAATCAGTCAAAATGGAGACTTACAGTTCTGAGAAATTGTTTGTGAACCTTGAGCAACTGTATATCAACACTATGTTAGTAAAGATGAATCATCTATATAGAGAGTCTTAAAAAGGATTTATGGCGCTGAAAGCAAGAAAAAATTACACAACATATAGACATGAAATAAATTCAAGGAGGGTGACAGAGAGGACACGTGCCTTTGGAAAACTGTTGTCCATTACTTATTACATACAAAGAAGGAAAATAAATATTAGCCTTTATATAGTTCACCCCTATATGAAAATTCGGACATCATGTATTCACCCTTCACCTGAGTTTCTTTTGTCTGTTGAACACAAAAGAAGATATTTTGAAAAATGCTAGTAGCGGGCAACCACTGGCTTCCATATTTGTGTGTGTGCGTGCGTGCAAGAAGAAAGAACTCATAAATGTTTAAAACCCACATGAGGGAGAATAAATGATTTTAAGTTTTGAGTGAACTAACCCTTTAAGGTCAGCATTTCTTAAAATACATTCTTGATTTAACCATGCATAATTCATTATAGTGCATCATATCATTCCAAAGATACAGATCAGACATATTATAATCTTATATAAACTGCTTGTACTGACCCGCTCAATTAAATGTCCAGTCATTTTATGTTTTACATCTAACAATTAAAAAGATTTTTAGTTGCCATTCATTTATGAACTAACACTGTTAAAGAATTGATAAATCTCTGTTACATTAACTAATAAAACTAAAACTGTTTATTTATTTCATGTTACGACAGCAGCTATAGTCATATATATAAACAGATCAACGCAATCTCACAGCAATTCATAACTTTTTGATTTAGTGGCTAATACAAATTGATGTGTACAATCTCATTCGTACATTTTAGCATAATTGGTACCTCCCCAATCAAGGGTAATGGGATTAATTTGGGGGCATGCCTCCCTTTTCATGCGAATTAGGTACAAATTAGACACTATTTTGACTACATAAAACAGTTATGTTTGCTTTTGAGATTGGACTGAAACTGATATATGCTACACATTAATGCATGAGTGATTTTTTTTAATCATTTATTCTTTACTACTAGTTATAGTATGAAGAAAACATTAAATGAACACTTCGATCTTCATAAGATATGAGTTCACCACCTGGTGGTGAATGGGTTTTATGACAGATTTATGCACTTTTAGAATCATCAAAAAATAGACACACCATTATGTAGCATGGAAAGCCAGGATACATTTAAAACTATTCAGACTGTATTTGTCTGACAAAAGAAAAACATATACACTGAGAATGGCTTGAGGGTGAGTAAATAAAAATTTTTGGGTGAACTATTTCTTTAACATCTCACGTTTCATGCAATCGCTCAATCAGTGTTTCAACCACAGAAACATCTTAAAGGTATGGCATCACTGTAGGGATTAGGACTGCAGCATATTGGAAAAATCTCACATTGCGATATTTAGTATAAATATATTGCGATATAAATATAATTTCACCTGATGACTTGGATAGTTCTAGTTGAAAAAAATTAATTCATTTAGATAGATTGGGATGATTGAGTCTTTTTTTATGCAGTGCATTTGCATAAATTATAATAAATTACAAGCAAATACAAAATATTCAGCGCTTTATGGTTTTCTGGAGAGTCTAACAGTATTCAGGTACAAAAATTGAGCAAGCAAACATAAAATAACAAGGTCATCGTTGTATAAAATATTTAAAAATAATCATATTTTTATCTTTTAATTTTTATCTTTCTAATCTAATCCTGCGATGTGACTATTGCGGATGCACACATATACACGATATATTATGCAGTCCAGTGGGGATAAAATACAATGGAAGTCAATGTCTTCCAGTTTACAACATTCTTTAAAATATCTGCTTTTGTGTTCAGCAAGTAGTGTGATGGATATACAATGTTTGGATATAAATGTAAATTTGTAAAATGTGCCATTTTTTTCCAGTAAGCTGTTTAATGTGAAAAAGTAGCAATTTCATGTTTAGTTTTTCCCCTGCTACTCTAAAAAAATTAGCTGAACCATCATTATATTTACTGTTACATCTTTAATCATATAGCCTATTTAATATTGATAAAGGGCAAAGATTAAAACAAACACAAAAATGCAGCTTGTAGTGCAATGACTGAAGGCCATGATGTATGACAGTTTCTAAAAGTACGACTTGTACTAGTAAACAGAAACCTTCCTGAATGCATGTAAGACTCTCTGCTAGCAAACGTAATGACTTGATTACTGCAGCATGTTATAGTACTGTTGGAGATGAAGAAAAATGCATGAAGAAAAAGCCTTGGGATGAGCCAGTGTCCCTGAGGGCTGCCAACATTCAGCATCTCACACGCATTTTCATTGCATTTTTATACCCACAGAAGAGTGATTCATGATTGAAGGACTGGTTAAAACAGTTCCTGTTATATAACATACATTATGAATATGGAATATTATATACAGTATATATTTTTTGGCATAAAAACTATTTTTAGGAATGAGGATATCTATTAAATAGTCCAGTCTGAAAAGATGCAGAAGTCTTAATCGCAAACAAGGGATCCAGAAAGCAATGAGAGGATTGGGAATTTAAAGGGGACCTATTGTGCAAAAATCACTTTTATAAGGTGTTTATAAAATGTTTAGTGTGTGAATATAGTCAGCCTCTAATGGTAAAAATAAATTAATTATATTTTTTATAATCACAATTCATAAAAAGGGCCTTACGGTGGCGCAGTGGATAGCACGTTCGCCTCACAGCAAGAAGGTCGCTGGTTCGAGCCTCGGCTGGGTCAGTTGGCATTTCTGTGTGGAGTTTGCATATTCTTCCCGTGTTGGCGTGGGTTTCCTCTGGGTGCTTCGGTTTCCCCCACAAGTCCAAAGACATGCGGTACAGGTGAATTGGGTAAGCTAAATTGTCCGTAGTGTATGTGTGTGAATGGGTGTGTGTGGATGTTTCCCAGTGATGGGTTGCAGCTGGAAGGGCATCGGCTGCGTAAAACATATGCTGGATAAGTTGGCGGTTCATTCCGCTGTGGCGACCCCAGATTAATAAAGGGACTAAGCCGAAATGAAAATGAATGAATGAATGAATTCATAAAAACAGTCTGCATTAGCGACGCGGTGGCTCAGTGGTTACCACTGTCGCCTCACAGCAAGAAGTTCGCTGGTTCAAGTCCTGGCTGGGCCAGTTGGCATTTCTGAGTGGAGTTTGCATGTTCTTCCCATGTTCGTGTAGGTTTCCCCCACAGTCCAAAGACATGCGGTATAGGTAAATTGAATAAACTAAATTGGCCATAGTGTATGTGTGTGAATGTGAGAGTATATGGGTGTTTCCCAGTACTGGATTGCAGCTGGAAGGGCATCCCATTAGTGACAATCCCTCCCTCATTAGCATAAACAGCCCATTTTGAATCTGCTGCTATGGCATAGGCATTTTTTTAGCTCCACCCTCTTTTCAAAATAGGAATGGGAGCACAATCCCATTTAAATTTAAAGCAACAGACACCAAAATGGCACAATTTGGATAAAAAACTAAAAGGGGTCGTTTTAAAGAGTTATAAAGCATTATTTATGTAGGGTTTTTTTTTAAATCTGAAACTGCACATACACACTTTAGGGACATTAGAAACTTATTTTACATCTTGTAAAAAGGAGCATAATAGGTCCCCTTTAAACTTTCAAGACTCAGACTCATCCAAAATGTACTTTCCAGAGTCCATACATCATACAGTGCACATCATCATGTATATGTTTGTTTAAGACATGATTAATAGTTGCTTTTAAGGAAATCAAAGGCTGAGATTGTTATTTAAATGGATTTCTTTGCTTTCAGGGCCTTTATTCTGATGCCATAGTACTATTATGAGGCAAAAAAAAATCCATCTGCATTCAGATGTTCATAAAACACACTCAAACAATCCAGTTGAGTAAAACATAGAAACTATAGTGTTTTTTTCTTTCTTTGTAATCTAATGAGTATTAGACATGAAAAGTAGGTCTTGCCTCTAATGTGCAGTAGACAACCAGAGCTTTGTGCTGATGCACTAATTCTTCAATCGAATTACTTTAATTCACTCAAAAGACACTGCTATTGATTGTGGTATACGGTTCAATAAGTGTAACACTGCTTTACTGCTGTGGTAGAGCTGTTATTTCACCTTTGGAAAAGCTATTTCCATATCTAGCATTATAAAATCATATTTGGATTTAATTTACAGTTTTCTAGCATTCTAATCAGATTTGCTGTAGTCTGATGACATCAGGGTTCAAGAAGCAACTTCAAAATCTATATTTGATTTAATGTAACATTTACTATATCATACATTTGCATACATGATAAACATGAAACATGATATATAGTATAGTTTTGGATAAATTCATTCATTCATTCATTTTCATTTCGGCTTAGTCCGTTTATTAATCTGGGGTCGCCACAGCGGAATGAACCGCCAACTTATCCAGCATATGTTTTACACAGCGGATGCCCTTCCAGCTGCAACCCATCACTGGGAAACATCCACACACTCTCATTCACACACATACACTACGGACAATTTTAGCTTACCCAATTCACCTATACTGCATGTCTTTGGACTTGTGGGGGAAACCGGAGCACCGGGAGGAAACCCACGCCAACACGGAGAGAATATGCAAACTCCACACAGAAACGCCAACTGACCCAGCCGAGGCTCGAACCAGCGACCTTCTTGCTGTGAGGCGAACGTGCTACCCACTGCGCCACCGTGAGGCCCGTTTTGGATAAATTGCAGTCATATGTGTTTCTGTATTTTCTGATCAAACAATTGGACTGGAAAAGTGATGCTTGTTACATGGCTTAATTACTGTATGTTTAAGCTTACAGACACAAATATATGCAGGTAATTATACACTGAAAGCAGCAGCTAAATTTAGTAATTGTAGAATATGAGTGCACAACTACATACTGATCATTTTACCATATAAAAGTGAATGAGTAAAAAAAACACATACACATTTCTGCTGCTGCTAACAGCCATTAACACTTTCAAGGAACAATTTGGAAATTCTCAACTTTGCTTGAAATACATAAACGTGTGGTCAGTGAATTGGATTCAGCTCAAAACCTTTTGGTGTGTGTTTTATCATTCTTGATTAAATTTTATCAGTCATTTACTGGAGGTTATTTTAAATGCTAAGTTCTTCAATCCAAATTTCGATAAAGTATAGACAAACCACTGGGTTAAACAAAAAGTTGGATTGTCCATTTTTAGCATTTTTATCCATATACATTTCCATTATTTATGTTTAATAAATACTTCAGTTTCTTTCTAAGTAATTGTGAAATATATATTCTGTAGATTACACAAAGTTAATTTCATAACCATAAAATAGATGACAAAGTTGTTACATTTTATGACAGCAAGCAAAGTACTTTTTGAATGATTGTTTATATTGTTTACTGTATGATTTTTATGCATTTTTGGCTTGAAGAATGATCTTATGACATTATAAAACAAAATGTTACCTAGACTATAATCTTAAGTGACTGACAGCTGAGGCATTTTCCATTTTCTAACAGCAACCAATATATATATTAAAAACAACAGACATATGGTATCTGGTGCTTTTGTGATTGAAGAAATTCAATTGAAATTACATTATTTCATGTTATTTTATGTAGATCTAAAACCACTTGGGAATGACAAAAAAAGAGACTAGAGCATCGTTCCTCTATTTACTTTATATTTCTCCAAAGATTGCATGTGTTTTTATTTAGTTATCATCAACAAACATGTTTATATTTCAAAGTGGCAACAACAAACTGTTCCAAGGACAAAAGCTCTGATTGTAGGTCATTTTCTCTAATGGGGATTGTTGATTTTGTCTGAAAATATACACTAAAGACCACTAAAATGTCCTATAGATAACAAAGCAAGAGATAACAGCCTCACATATTGGTGGAGATAAGAGTGTCTGATTGCCCTGAAAGATAATTACTGTGCTTTCACCCTGCATTTCAAGTCGTACTCTCAGCGATGCATAAATATCAGCTCCTTGATGGCCGTGAACATGTCTAGGATGTAAAAAAACTGGCTCAAAAACAGACAGACGAAGGATAAAAAGCACATAAAACTAGCTTTGGAAGGTTAGAAGACCACTTCACTGTTTATAATCAAAACACAATATGAAAGGAATGCATAATGTGCTGCCATTGAAGCCTAAAACATGGAGGACAAACGTTTGTGCCTGATATCGAATTTAAAGTGTATTGAAAGCTGAGGGATGAATTGCAGATTTATATTTCATGTCTTTTGCATGTGCCAAAACACGCAAATAACAACAACATTACATAAACGTTATTAGAAATGGGTTGGGCCTCCTTTTTTACTTAATTCTTTGGGACATTTATTGGTGCACATAAGCGATTTGGTCCATATTGACTTGATAGCATTACACAGTTGTTGCAGATTTGTTGGTTGAACAATCTCAATCCAATATTTTCCAAAGCTGCTCTATTGGATTGAGACTGTTGGGGCTATTTGAGTTTAATGAACTCATTGCCAGGCTCAAGAAAACAGTTTGAGATTAATTGAGCTTTATGACATTCAGGTATCCAATAGAAATGGATTCACTGTGATCATAAAAAATGCAAATTATCAACAACATTACTCAGGTAAGCTGTGGTGTTTGAATACTTTTCAAGTGGTAAAATAGCAAAGAATACCCCACCAATGGATTCATGCTCCATGTTATTCTACATATGCCAAATCCTCCATACTATCTGAATGTTTCTTAAGAGTTTGAGACTTATCATATCAGCCAACATTTTCAAATATTCTGTTGTCTAATTTTGGTGAGCCAGTGAGTCAGATATGCAATGTTTAAAGTCACTTAAATAGTCTTTCTTTCTTATGCTGATGTTTGGTTTGAACTTCAGCAGATCATCTTATCCATGTCTACATGGTGTTTGATTGATTTGTTAGATGTTTCCACTGGTGCTCATATTTTTATACAATTGGTGAACTAGCTCATATTTTGCACAGCTATGTTGATCATACAAGTATTTTAGGTTTATTTGTAAGTCTATTAGTAACCAATAAAGTTGAGGTAACTAATAACCTTATCTTTTCTGATTTTGATTGTAATGCAATAATGTGCACCTTTTGTAAAGCTGCTTTGAAACAATAATTATTGTGTAAAGCGCTATACAAATAAACTTGAATCGATCACATCATTATAAATTCTTGAAATACTTGCTTCAGCCTTCATTTACTCAATCTTTGTGAAACCGCAAGAACATAATTGAATATATCTTTGACTGCAGTTTCTATGTAAAAGGAACCCTACAGGGCAATATGATGCAAACAATGTTTGTTCCTTTTCACACTAATGATAGTTGCGGTATGTTACTGTAGTTACAGTAGTAGTAATGATATCAACGAATAAAGGATTATTGTCAGGTAGTTTTTTAGCACAACACAAAATAAATACCACAAAACACCTTAGTAATGTCTATAATTTGTAAACAAATACATTTGCCTCCATTTGACCTATCTTTCTCCATATTGACAACTTTTTTTTGGTGTGGTCAGTTTGCTCAGTAACTTGCATTGTACTTTGTGAGGCAGCAGCCTCGCATTCGAGTCTGGTGAATCAAAGATACACAAAAGAGAACAATATAAAGTACTCATATGTTTGATTTTGAGAACACTATTGGCTGGGTATAGGGAAGGGTTTAGGTCAATGGTTCTCTAGGTGATCTGTATGACAAGTCTCTGCCTTCTCATAGACATGTAAAAGAAGGACATGTATCTGAAACATAAAACATACCATAAGTAACGTATTTTAGATTTAAAAAAAAAAAGATGTAGACTGTGTCTTCTAATGAATTTGTCATTTGAAACATGCAACAAAACATACACAGAGCAACTTATTTTATGTTTTGCAAAATATGTTTTGAATCACATTTCTCCAATGAGCCTGGGCTGCATTAAAAAAAATTGTGAACAGTTTTGAGCCGCTGTGTGTAAATGACAACTGTGTTTTAGTAGTGTTCAACTTTTGCAGTTTGTGTTTACCCTATGCATCAAAGTGCAAAAAGGTGTTTTAGTGAGTATTTGTTGAGTATCTGTGCTCCCAAACAGTGGTCCTGTGCCTCCAAAACCAAAGCTTGTTCATTGTGTTTTATGTTCACCTATAATGAAAAGTACATTATTATATAAGAAAACAGGCCCACAGTAGCTTCTCCTACCTCAACATTTTTTTGTTGGATAGAAATGGTGCTTTATTTGCAAATATTGTATGTGATATTCAAGTTCTGCACATAAATGCAATTCACATCTTTGGATGGAAACATATCTATTGTCATTTTCAGAACATGGAGGACCATTTGGAGCTGGTTTATGAAAACAACACACAAAACCTATGATTCAGAAATTGGATTGTTGTGTTTCTTAAAAACAGTCCTTGTGACAACCATCCCTGATGTGCCTTGAATTACCTCAAAGCAATATTGAACTTTTCGCCACATTTTTCTCATGGGAACGTTCAACTTGCCAACTAAAGTGCCTGGCTGTAAAAGACAGCAAACATGGGCTATTAATCCGCGTGTGCAATCTTGCTATCACTTACAACCAACACCTTTGGCAGTGGCAGTAAATCAAAGACTGCAACACTTCAGTGCCAAATAGTACACACACAGTAAGATGAATACAGCATGTCCATTGGGGGAACCTCAGCATTCGGCCAGCTTGTTATTGCTGATGAGCAGAGTCTGAGCCTGCTGTGTTTTGATTAAAGAAGTTCAATTGTCAACAGCCAAATGGGCAAAGTAATTATGGATGTTAGCTGATTTTCTCGCTCCGGCTCTTGACAGAAGTGTTTCTCCCAGAGCACCAGGCCTGATTGTGACACAGATAATAGGTACATGTGCTGGGAGCTCAGACTTGAACCTCACTGCATGTATAAAATGGATGGATGTACTGATGTGGTGCCCAGAGACCAACGGTTCTTATTAAAATACTTGGTATGTTTTCCTTATGTAATTACATTCCTTCAGCTTTAGAGCCAAATGTCAAATCTTTGTGAAAATTAAATGATTAAAGTAAATATGTAGAATATGAGATCCTGATATACATTTACATGAAGTGGAAATGATGTCGGCTTAATGTAACATCACCCCGTGATTCGATTAAGCTGGCTTTTGCTATTTGCAGTAAACCCACAAAATTGTTTAATAAAACAAATATTTGAAAGATTTATATCTGCTTATACTATTCAAAGATGATAGTGGCTCTCTCAAATTCAAATTAAATTGTATGGCTTTGATTACTCCATTAGGAAACAGATGAACAGAAGTTTTTTTTTTTTTCCAATGTGGATCATGTCCACCAAAGAATATGCAGAAACAGTTTTTTTTGAGCAAAGGTGTTATCACAAAACATAAAACTTTGAAAACCTTTAAATTTATTTGTAATAACATCTTATGAAAAAAACACCAGTTCAATAGTGCTATATTATATTATTCTTTCATTCATTTTCATTTCGGCTTAGTCCCTTTATTAATCCGGGGTCGCCACAGCTGAATGAACCGCCAACTTATCCAGCATATGTTTAACGCAGTGGATGTCCTTCTAGCTGCAACCCAGTACTGAGAAACATCCATAAACACTCATTCACACACTGATACACTACGGACAATTTAGCTTACCCAATTCACCTGTACCGCATGTCTTTAGACTCGTGGGGGAAACCGGAGCACCTGGAGGAAACCCACGCCAACACGAGGAGAACATGCAAACTCCACACAGAAATGCCAACTGACCCAGCCAAGGCTCAAACCATATACAAAGTTTAATTTAATATTAATATTTAATTTGATTGATGTAATTAAAATTACTAGAAAAGATAAATCGATTAAACAAAAAAATTAGGAAGTAATTTTTTAAAGTATTAATATTATATTATATTATATTATATTATATTATATTATATTATATTATATTACATTAGGCGATAATATTATATTATATTATATTATATTATATTATATTATATTATATTAT
>CAIGQW010053321.1:7110534-7134300 GCA_903798125.1 Danio choprae
ATAATATAATATAAAATGATATGATATGATATGATATGATATGATATAATATAATATAATAAATATAATATAATATAATATAATATAATATAATATAATATAATACAATACAATACAATACAATACAATACAATATAAAATATAATATAATATAATATAATACAATATAATACAATATAATACAATATAATATAATATAATATAATATAATATAGGGCCTCACAGTGGCGCAGTGGGTAGCACGTTCGCCTCACAGCAAGAAGGTCGCTGATCGCTGGTTCGAGCCTCGGCTGGGTCAGTTGGCCTTTCTGTGTGGAGTTTGCATGTTCTCCCTGTGTTGGTGTGGGTTTCCTCCGGGTGCTCCGGTTTCCCCCACAAGTCCAAAGACATGCGGTATAGGTGAATTGGGTAAGCTAAATTGTCCGTAGTGCATGAGTGTGAATGGGTGTGTATGGATGTTTCCCAGAGATGGGTTGCAGCTGGAAGGGCATCCGCTGCGTAAAACATATGCTGGATAAGTTGGCGGTTCATTCCGCTGTGGCGACCCCAGATTAATAAAGGGACTAAGCCGAAATGAAAATGAATGAATGAATGAATGAATAACTCTAAACCTAACCCAAATTCTAACGGTGCGTTTCCCCTGGCACGTTGGAAGTGCAGCGTAGCGAGCGTTTTCAGTTCCTTCATATGGAAGTTATGGGATTGAAAGCGGCACAGAGAAAGCGTTGAGAGCAGCTGAGTATGTCAGAAAGGTTGAGCATTTCTCTACTTTATGCAAATGTCAAGCAGAAAAACGCCGGCCGGCAACAAATTGTTGTGAAAAGTAGGCAAGACAAGATGTAGACGTATGTTTCCGAGTGTTTGCGGAACTGAATTACTAAACTGAAATCAGTTACATGTAGGCTACTATGAGAATGTATTCCTTCACATTTTCAGTTTACACAAACATCTTGAATGTATGACTGTGTGTTTATGCATTGATCATTTCTATACGGGTATGGTTACAGTACGTTTCTACTACAGCATCAAATCTGTGCTCAGTGCTGCTAGCAATGTGTCACACATGACTTTTTCAAATGCTTATTCAAACTACTTATTTAAAATGAGCCAAAACAACACAATTCTTAGTTTTTTTGTGACAACGTAATTGTTTTATACTCAATCCACTTAAATTTGTAAAATTAAGTTAACTTAATTGATTTGTGTTAGGACAGCATGAAGGAATTAAGTTAACTTATTTTTTTTTACAAATTTAAGTGGATTGAACATAAAACAATTAAGTTGTCCCCAAAAACCCCTCAAGATTTGTGTTGTTTTTGCTCATTTTAAATAAGTAGTTTGAACAAACAGCAAACGTAATTTATTGAGTGTAGTAGGTACGTGCAATTAATTAATGTTAGTTAATAGTTGAATGAATAGTTACACTGTAACAAGGACACCAAATAAAGGGCTATTATTATTATTACTATTACATCTTTTGACAGGTCATGTAGAACATAATCGGCATTTTCTATTTATTGCAAAAAAGCTCAAGAAGGTGTACATAACATAATTGCTGTACATTTTGAAGTTATGTAGTGCGACTTTTGGATTGGTCTAAGTCAAATGGATCCCTCTGTGTTTACCTTGTTTGTTTGATCATGTTAACAGGGACTAATTGCTCTCGTCTAAACCCACGCTGGCGTCCCATTAGCTTGACGGAGAACATTCGTTGACTGTCAGAGCAGAACAGCAGTCAGAGCCCCTTCAGGCTTTTCGCCGTTCTCCCATTCCTTTTATTTTTTTTCAACTGCAAACAGCCATTTCACCTTGACAAGGATGAGTAGAGTCAGATGAGCAGGGAAAGCTGCTGTTCTACACGGTTAGCATTTTCCCTCAGTGTGCTCAGGTCTCTGCTGATGGGAGCTCAAATCACTCATCCTCAGCTTGAACTTGGAAACCAGCAGGAGTCCTTTGAATCCACCTCCCTTTCATGTGTTTTTTTTTCTACTGTTGTCAAACTGCGAGCTGGATTATGACAGTCTTTTCTGTTTGCCAGCAACAGCGTGCATCTGTAATTTGTCATTAGTGAAAGTTTTTTGCTCGTAATTCAAGATATTTGCGAATCGCTCCACAATTATTCATGCGGTGGCACGGGTTCATTGTCATCGCTCATTAATAAATTATGACATTGTCTGCTTGCTTCACAAGAAATAATTCATTTTCAGATTTGTCTTCTGTCCTTTGAGCAAATAGTGATTTTTGCAAACTGTTCTGGAGCTTCAGAGGCAAATTAAGATTTCAAGAGAATGCTATTTGCTAATTGTCATATTGGCAGATAAACCGCACATTAGCAAAACATAATTTGATAAAATTATAGCTTTGCCTTTGCAATGCAGTACAAATGTAAACACACGTCTATTTTAATGGGGTTTCAAGATCATTTTTCGCTCCATTTCCCTTTTTCCATGACTATTGCAGGCGTTTCAGTCAAAATGTCCATCATTTGAAGTGCTGAAAGTAAAAGCCTTCGGTCTGCTTTTAAAGCTGCGAGTCTAAGGTGACTGTTTCCACCTCTCCCATCTGGGCCGCACACGGTGGACTCACACTGACTATTCTGCTCCACCGGACTGCTGGAGAAGAGGGAGATCCATCAAATTCAGTGGGAGGTGAAGCCACAGACAGGGAAAAGACAGATGAGTTTGCTAATCAGTGACACAGGCACATACAGTGTGTCCAGTATTGCCTAAGATTAATGATGGTTCCCCTTAAAGTCGCTGCTGTCTTGCTGTATAAGTAAAAGAATGAAATAGCCAATAAAGGCTTAATTTTGAATCCAATTTATCTCGGATATCAGAATGAAAATCCTTTGCTTCTGAGCTGCAGAGTTTTATTGGAGGACTCAAATGGGTTTTAGATTAGGGTTGTCGTTAATGGATACCAGTGCTGGTAAAAATAATTCTAGGAATGTCCTGAACTAATCTCACACAAAAGTATTAAAACTGATGCATTTTAGCTGATGAAACAGCATTGTACCTCAAATTAAAAGCTCTTGGAAAAACAAGAGGATTAAGGTTTTCTACAAGTAGGCATAAGACTAAATGTCATCAGACAAAAAGGCATTGGATGACGTGGCATTAGACAAGCAGATATCAGATAAACTGGCCTTGCACATAAAAGATTAGACAAAAGTACCACTAAACAAAATAGCATCAGGCAAAAAAGACACTGAATGAAACAGCATCAGACAAAATGACACCAAAACAAACAGTATCAGATCAAACCTATCAACCCTGCCCTTTTCCTTCTCATGTATATTTTACCATTCTATCCTCCCGTTTAAATATTTTCCCATATTCCTTCCATGTTTTTAATCTTTCTTTTAAAAAAAATCCCACTTTGCGTAATTGATATGTTTGCTACATTCACCTCCAGTAAAGCAGGTGGCAGTATACAAAACATTAGCTTCTCATATAATCATAGTACTCATGAACCACCCTTGCTAACAAATGATAATGACAAGAACTGTAAAAGATATTTCTTTTTGGCTTGCTAGCACAATTAAATTATAATGATATGCTGCATGTCCATTAAAGCTGTGCCATCACCCTTCCTATGCAACCTCCAAATCAGTCAAATCATGTAATGGAACATGACATTTGGGATGTGCTCCAAAATGATAAAGTGATGCTGTTCTCTGTGGGACGTGATGATTTGAGGCAGAGCAAAAGTAGACACTTGGGGATTTTGGTCTGTGTTTAAACAGACGCATGCACATAAAAACATTCAAAAACTTCTATCCTGGTGTGTTTTAACTAATTGGGTTTTAAATGAGCAGTTAGGAAAGTATCCCTTATTTTTAAAGGACAACAGATGGAATAGCATCAAACAAAAAAAGGCATTGAACAGCATCAGACTAAAAGGCGCTAAACAAAACTGCTTCAGATAAAAAGACACTAAACAAAAAAATTTCAGACAAATAGTTATGAAATTAAAATGGCATACTGCGAAATATCATAAGACAAAAAGGAAAGGGATTATGGTTCAGAAAAAAAGACACCAAACAAAAGTGTTTCAGACAATACCAATCAAAACAACATCAAACAAGAAGGCACCAAACAAAAAGGCATCAGACCATTCTGCATCAGACTAAAAGAACAACAACCGACAAAATCTCTGATTATACAAGTGTATGCTTTTAGGAAATTTAGAAGACAAGTGTGCCACATTAGCAAGTTCAAATTATAAGTATCTTACTCTTTACAATAGTTTTTGGTGTGTAAGATCTTATTTTTTTAATTTTGCTTCAGTGGAAAGTAACCATCCACATTAATCTGGGTATGAGAACAGCGCTATGTATAATGTGTTTGATTGCTTCTATGTTTTCTTAAAGTATTGGGTATTTTTTTTATAAGTACACTTAATAAATGGAGACAATAAATAACTGGGAGCTCAAAAATCTTAATATTCAACAAGCAAATGAATGCTACTGACAATTAAACAGTGAAGCTTACAATGATTTATTTATAAATTGAATTAGATTAAAACAATAGCATGACCCATACAAGTATTCTTCAATTTAATAAGTAGCTGTAAATTAATATTAGTGAGTTTTCTCTTTTTATTATCAGAATTTAATATTTTGATGTTTGTGACATTACAAAGCTATTAAACTAATTCAACTATAAAATTATCTAGGCATTGATGCAATTGAAGGACTATCAAGGACATTAAATCACTAATCAAGCAATAATATTAATGCTTCTATTGTATTTGCATAAACTACAACAGCATTTGTAATGTATTGAACGTTTTCCTAAGGAAATCATTTTAGAAGTGTCAGTTTTGTCTTTCTTTTAAATATGTTTTTAAATAGTTATATAAAGAGGTGATCATACTATAAACAAAAAGATGATATCTGTTTGGATATGTATATGTATATACAGTTGAAGTATAAATTACCAGAGCAAGGAAATTCTGTCAGTATTTCTGATAATATTTTTTCTTCTCAAGAAAGTCTCTGTTTGTTTTAAATCGGCTTGAATAAAAGCAGTTTTAATGACAAAAAAACCCCCAACAACAACATTTTAAGGTCAATATTATTATCTCCCTTAAGCAATATTGTTTTCGATCGTCAACAGAACAAACCACCTTTATACAATGACTTATCTTACTACCCTAACTTGCCTAATTAACTTAGTTAATTATTATAAGTCATTAAATTCCACTTTAAGCTGAATACTATTAATAATACTAATAATAATATTATGTACTCTCACCATGGCAAAGATAAAATCAGTTATTAGAAATTAGTTATTAAAACTATAATGTTTAAAAATGTGTTTAAAATTTTTTTTTTCCATTAAACAGAAATGGTGGGGAAAAAAAATATACAGGGGGCTAATACTTCTAACTTCAACTGTATACACTCACCGGCCACTTTATTAGGTACACGTTACTAGTACAGGGTTGGACCCCCTTTTGCCTTCAGAAGGAGGCCCTTTGAGTACAGTGAACTCATTATCATGTTCCAGAAACCAGTCTGAGAGGATTTGTGCTTTATGACATGGCGCGTTATCCTGCTGGAAGTAGCAATCAGAAGATGGGTACACTGTGGTCATAAAGGGATGGACATGGTCAGCAACAGTACTCAAGTAGGCTGTGGTGTTGACACGATGCTCAATTGGTACTAATGGGCCCAAAGTGTGCCAAGAAAATATCCCCCACACCATTACACCACCACTACCAGTCCAGGTAACGTTTTTCCAATCTTCTATTGTCCAATTTTGGTGAGCCTGTGCGAATTGTAGCCTCAGTTTCCTGTTCTGACAAGAGTGGCACCCGGTGTGTCTTCTGCTGCCGTAGCCCATCCGCCTCAAGCTTTGATATGTTGTGCTTGATTCAGAGATGCCCTTCTACATACCTCGGTTGTAACGATTGGTTATTTGAGTTACTGTTGCCTTTCTATCAGCTCAAACCAGTCTGGGCATTTTCTGCTGACCTCTGGCATCAACAAGGCAATTGCGCGCACAGAACTGCCACTCACTGGATATTTTCTCTTTTTCGGACCATTCTCTGTAAACCCTAGAGATGGTTGTGCGTAAAAATCCCAGTAGATCAGCAGTTTCTGAAGTACTCAGACCAGTCCATCTGGAACCAACAACCATGCCATGTTCAAAGTCACTTAAATCACCTTTCTTCTTCATTCTGATGCTCGGTTTGAACTGCAGCAGATTGTATTGACCATGTCTACATGCCTAAATGCATTGAGTTGCTGCCATGTGATTGGCTGATTAGAAATTTGCGTTAACAAGCAGTTGGACAGGTGTACCTAATAAAGTGGCCGGTGATATGGAATTTAACTTAACCTCCTTTGGAAATCTAGGATGAGATGACTGTCAGTTGTGAAACGGTCTTGTTATAGTTATTGATACAGAGAAAGTGAAAATGTTTCATTCTCTCCAGCCTGCGCACATCATCAGCAGAGAAAATAGCCTGTGCATCAATTTCCAGGCAGAGATCTGTTTTAGAATGAAGTCTTGTTCAATTTGATTTTAACACTATTGGAAATAAAGCTCCAAAAGATTCTTGTAGGCAACAGCTTACTGTCTCAAAACACATTGTGAGATTTGGTAACACTTTACAATAGGGTTAGTTGTTAGTTGCATTAACAATTAACAGTACATTGTTACGTGTTTATTAACAGGCCATTTGTTAATGTTAATTAATAAATAGCCAATACCTACAATAGTTCATTGTTCATGTTAGCTCAGGTCCATTAAACAATATTAAAGCAGCATTATGTACATTTCTTTATCTTAATGTCATTAACATTTTATCAGTGGTAGAATAACTTTTACCTAGATAAATTCTGCTGCTGTGACTTCCAGATCTCCCTCCGTTCGCCTGAAATCAGCAACTATGTGAGTGACCAACACAGTTCTGCCAACGAAACCATGCATTTAATGTGTACAGAAATCTCTATGAGCTGAACACTGTGATCCGCTTTAAAGTCAGCATGAAACAATATTTTTTTTTATATGTACGTATGTAGTAGTGCTTGCTATAAACAATATATGTGCACATCTTTAGTTTTGGCCACATGGAAAACAGGTCTATCTGTGCGTGTCTTGTTTATGATCTGCCTTCATGGGAGCCAGTGGTTCAAACAAATATGATTTTATCTGTGAAATTTAGCACCTTGTTCTTGTCCCATCTGAAAACATATTGCACCAGAGCGTGTCGAAGGTGGACAGTAATACTTCACACCTGAGAACAAACTAGCGTTCAAATCTTTCTCCTATTTGCAACGCCCATCTTCCAACAATCCAATAGGTTCTTAAAGGACGAAATCATGCAGTCCTATATTTTGGACTAATTTCAAAAACCGTTTCAATCATATGTAGCTATTTGTCATGGTAGCAGAAAAAATCGTAACTTCCGTTTCATGCTGAATTTTAGGCAATGTAACTGGGAGCTGAATCTCCTGTAATATAGAACCAACACCAACTGGGTACCGTTTGTGGAACTTAATATAGTGGAACACAGGCTATTTTACCTGGTTGGTGGACATGGTTTGCAAACAAAGTGTCAGCCAGTTCTACCAGGTTAGTTAACAAATGCACGATGAGATGTGCTGCCCATGGAGAACAACAGTTTAGTAAGAGAGGCAAGTGTGCTTGTCAACCACAAGGGGGAGCCGCGAGAGAAACTTGCACATTGTTACTTTAATAGAAAACTTGAATTAGTAGGCTAAATGTTGACATTGACATTAAGGTTTATACATGCTACATAAGTATTTTTATTGTCAACTCTAGTATATTTTCACAAAATGAACACTGTAAAGTGATGTCTGTTTTTTTGTCTTCCATCAAAAATGCACACATGGACTTGATAAAAGAAATGGCAATCCTACCGGTCTTGTCATTTCTAATAAACAATACTTTTTTGTTTATTTATTTTAAGTTTCTTATTTTCATGTATTTTGGCAGTACATACAGTGTATGAAAACAGTGCTAAATTTAGACATTGTTAACAAAGGCAAATTTGATAAAAAAATTTTTTTTAGGATTTTTTTATACAAGCCTTTGCAGTGTTATATGGTGAACTTCATGTGACTCCTGCCACAGTGTTTCATATCGCTGTAGTCCAACACTGTACCAGTTAAGTTACCAAGCACATTTACCATCTTAGTCAAAATAAATTTGTAAGCCAAATGGTATAGTGATGTCTTGAGGTCAATAAAAGATAATATGCTTCTTCAATGCATAAAAAGAAATAAATTGGTTGGTGTTTTACCACCACTATTGTTAAATTGAGCAGCAAACTGCAGTGAGGTACACTTTTCTGTACTTTTAATACAGTTAGAGGCACAATTGTCTACTGAGCTTGTCACATTTCAACTATCTAAGTGCTCCGATTCAGCAAACGTATAGCGTTTAGGGCCAAGTTTACATCAATTGTAACTTAACTTTGGTCAATCCGATTGCAGGAAAAAGAAGAGGAAGCGAAGAAAAAGAAATACATTTGCAAGATGTATTTTACAAAGCACTTGTCTGGAAAACATCTATGTAAAAATGTCAGATCTATTAAAGATCTTGAAAAAAATTTATGAACATCCTAGGTCAAAAACATCTTGAAGACATATTCTAAACATCTAGCATGCGACAGATGTCTCATAGACATATTGCAGATGATCAAAGGCTATAAAATGACTAATGTAAACACAGACATGAAATAGACATTTCAGCGATGCACATGTCCTGAGGGATGCACACGTCCATATATATATATATATGTCTTATATATGTCCTGCTGTTCCACGTGTCTTGGTTTATGACTTAAATTCTTCACAGAAAGCAACTGTATGTCTTAAAAAAAAAATCACAGGTTTTGAATGACAAAGGAGTGAGTAAAAGATGATGAAATTTTCACTTTTATGGGACCAAACGAGTGATATTTCGGTTAAAAAGACCAGAAAAAAAGTCAACAAAAACAATGAGGTTTCATGTATAGAAAGCTGGTGCTGAATATTAAGCCATATCAGTCTTTGAAGTGCTGATGTTCAGAATAGAGACGTTTGACTGTGTCTTGCCTATCATCTCCCCTGCTGTTTTATCTTTCTGCCTGGAGTGAAGGAGATGACACAGCTCCTTACAGGACACTCGCACACTATGTGGCACAGAATCATCACAGCAATTCCCACTACTGCCTATAAGCTATGCTTCCATCATAGCTGTTACATGCTTTGTTGAAAAGAATCATTTGCATATCCAAATAAGTGTTTACAGAAATGAAAGCTAACCACATTTAAATCTGACATGTGCTTTTACAGACTGATTTAAAAGCACGAGTTTGGCCATCAAAGCACCATTGATGTGCTTTTCAGTTTCAAATCACCAGCTTTGATTACAGGCTTGGTGTTGGGCTTGTGTTGGTCTACATTTAGCTTACGGTAAACTGCACCTTTCAGTTCTGTGCGGAAATGAGGCCACCGATCTCCAACAGAGATTCAATCTATGAAAAGTTGAATAGGAGCTCATTGTTTGCACAGTTTCTGTCATTTCAGCCAAAGAGTTGTTACAGCGTTGAAGGTCAGACATTTAGTCTCCACGACAGAGTTTGACACAACTGCAGGACTTCACAGAGTGACCTGGTTGTGCAACCAAATGTGGCTTTGGAATGAAGTGAAATGAGTACACTGTAAAAAATGCTGGGTTCCACACAATTGCTTCATGTTGTCCCAGCACAAATCAATTAAGTTAACCTAATTGTTTTTACACATTTAAGTGAATTGAACATAAAAAATTAAGTTGTCCCCAAAAAACCTTAAAAGATTTTATTATTTCAACTTATTTTATACAAGTAGCTTGAACAAGCGGCAAAACAAAATTTATTGAGTGTATTATGACTGCTCAAATGTCTGCATTAAAATGGCCTTGGATGACTTGCAAGGAAAGATTATTTAGTTTATAAATAACAATATAATACTGGCATGATTTTTTTTTTTTACAAATGGCAGTCGGTTACAGTTTACAGATTATATGATAAAGATTAGAATTTAATTCAGGTTATTTGTTTACACCGAAAAAGCGATTAGTTGACTTTATTTAAAAAAGGTGGGTAAACCCATTGTTTAAAAAGTAAGTAAATGAACAATGTGCAGAATTATAAAAAAATTTACAAGTTTAGTCAACTTATCAATTCCAAGTTATAATGAGTTTACTCACTTTTTAAGTGTCAATTTAAAATGAAAATACCTCAGAATTGACTTAACCTCAAGCCATCTTCAGTGTGACTTTTTGTGTCAGTCGAACACAAGAGTAAATTTTATCCTGGCTCTTCAATGCTCTATAATGGTTTTGGATAAGGTTTTTATATTGAAAACACGTATAAATTAATCATCAAACTAACCCATATGCCGCCAGGGAATTAACACTTGTCTTATGAAACGAATCAATCTGTTTTCGTAACAGAAATATTTATAATGTTTAAATTATAAACTTCAATCACTGACTTCCGATGGTGGCCAAATGCACATTATGCACAAATGATGTATATAATTTTTTCCACATGAAATAAGACGGATAGACACAAGTGCATGACAGCGTGGATGAAAAAAAATTTGAGTGATTGTTTAATGGTTTCCAGGAAAAACAACAACAACAACAACAACAAAAAAACCCCCAACCAAACTAATAAAAAAGGGATGTTTCATAAATACCAAATCAACATTTGATGACATTGAAATAATTTCATTCATTCATTCATTTTCTTTTCGGCTTAGTCCCTTTATTAATCTGGGGTCGCCACAGCGGAATGAACCGCCAACTTATCCAGCATATGTTTTACGCAGCGGATGCCCTTCCAGCTGCAACCCATCACTGGGAAACATCCATACACTCATTCACACACTTACACTACGGACAATTTAGCTTACCCAATTCACCTGTACCGCATGTTTTTGGACTGTGGGGGAAACCGGAGCACCCGGAGGAAACCCACGCAAACACGGGGAGAACATGCAAACTCCACACAGAAATGCCAACTGACCCAGCCGGGGCTCGAACCAGCGACCTTCTTGCTGTGAGGCGATTGTGCTACCCACTGCGCCACCGTGCTGCCTCATTGAAATAATTTTCAAAACATAATGTTAAACCGAAGACTGGAGTACAGCTTTGAAATCAAAGGAATAAAGGACAATATAAATTATATTAAAATGGAACACAGGTATTAATTCATTTATTTTCATTTCAGCTTAGTCCCTTTATTAATCTGGGTTCGCTACAGCGTAATGAACCGCCAACTTATCCAGCATATGTTTTACACAGCGGATGCCCTTCCAGCCGCAACCCATCACTGGGAAACATCCATACACACTCATTCACACACATACACTATGGACAATTTAGCTTACCCAATTCACCTATAGCACGTCTTTGGACTTGTGGGGGAAACCGGAGCACCCGGAGGAAAGCCACGCGAACACGGGGAGAACATGCAAACTCCACACAGAAATGCCAACTGACCCAGCCGAGGCTCGAACCAGCGACCTTCTTGCTGTGAGGTGATTGTGCTACCCACTGCGCCACCGCATCGCCACACAGGTATATAAAATGTGAAAAAAATGAATCTATATTTTTGTTTTTAATTCTTGAAATGCAGCATCGATGAGAAAGATACACTTTTCAAAAACTTTTATAAACCCAAATCTTTTGAATGGTAGTTCAGACAAACTTTTTCATTGTTTTTTGAGGAAACTTTAAACATATTCACACTCATATTCATGCCTTATAATGAACTATTCCCTTTGGCAGGTTTCTACTGTCAAAAACCTTTGAAAGGGACACACAGACCTTAAAACTTTTTGAAGTTCCTGTCCTGCATTATCACTATATGCTGAAATAAATGTAAGTCTTGGAAGTGCAAGTCAAATCTTTCTTCAGAAGTGCCTTACTGTCCTTAAAGCACCTGTATCTGTCATTTGTATCTGTAGAAAATGAAGAACGGGAGATGAAACTGAATAATACGGCAGACACAGAGTACACTTAATACGAATCTCTTCATTTCTCTGGATAACGTTCAGGCGCTCGCTGAATAATGTATGCAAAAGCATGCATGTCATGAAGATATTAACTAGTGCCGCTAAACAATAGACATCATATTTCAGTCAAGTCTCTAAAGCTTACTTTCATCAAGCCAATCTGGATGTCTTGGGTATTGTTTAACTGGAGAATAACAAACCATGAAGTTGTCATGTGATTTACCTTTTTCATTGTCTAGGACGATGAAAAGGCAAATATCTCTTTCCACTTCAGCTCCATCCAGATGAATTGCGTCTTCGGTTATTTCAGATAAGCACAATTGATGGGAGCACCTGAATATGGCAGAGTTGTTAAATGAGAAACATAAATCTGCGTGCCAGTGTGCAGAACGCTCTTCATTGTTACCATGTCTCTTCCTCCCATTATTGATCGCTATAATGAATACTTGGATTCCGACTTACTTTTATTACACTAATGCTGATTTTTTTCTCCCTATGAATAAAACTAGCCAGCTCCATTAAGAAATCGATGGCGGGCTTCACTTGATATCGTCATTAGCAAGCTTTTATCATAACAGCGAAGGAGATAAAGTATGACACCACCGCTCGCTTTCATCTAGTTCAATAACATAAGAAACATTTCTTAGAGAATCAAGAAATGAATCAAGAAATGAATCATTTTATCATGGAACTAAATAAGCATGTGAGACATATTATCCTCAATAAAGCCCACACAAAGATGATGAAGAACACATCAGAGCGCTGATACAAATGCTTTCTTTCTGTCCTTATTCAATATATCTGAGCCAATGGTATGTTAGACTTTGCTGCAATTTTACAGTTATTTACTACAAAAATGCCCAGTAAAATACTGCATACGCTCTTTACAGTTCACTACTGTAATGTCCACTGCATTGTGGGTCAAAACTTTTACAGTAACTTACTGCATATTAGGAACTTGCGGTATTCTACTGTAATCAAAGTAATCAAGTACTGCTACTGTAGTTGAAGACAAAAATGAGACAGTTGATGAATGCATTAAATTTAATAGTTAGGTTTTAAATTCAATAAATATAGGCTTCGTACTGCTTTACATTACAGTAAAACTACTGTAAAAATTGTCATACTGTAAAATTAAAATGTGGTAAAGAGCATAAAAAATAAGTTACGGTAAGACAATTTTATTGCAAAAAGAAAAAAATGCGGTAAGGCCCTGCCACTGTAAAACACATTTACGGGTAAGTTACCATAAAGGGGCAGTTGCGGTAACTTATTGGCAACAGTGCTGAAGGTAAGTTACCGCAAAATACAATAAAATGTCTAACAGTGTATCCTTCAGCATGTGAACTAAGCAGGGAAAGCATGCAAGCATCACAAACCCCAGAACTGATCTCCTGTGGGATGAATTGGGACTGTGAGCCAGAGCTCATCGGCCTACATTAACGCCTGACCTCACTCATGTGTTTAAATGAAAGCAAATTCCCTCAGCCATGTTCCAACAGCTTGTGGAAAAACATTTTAGAAGAGTAGAAGCTCTTATGGAGAACCACACTTTTCCTTTAACCTGATTACGCAAACTAACATTTTATGGGTTAAATCAGTTCATTCTCCCACCAAACTTGGTTAAAGTCCCTTGACGTGATGTTTTAACAGTTTAAACTATAATCAGTACTTCTTTGGGGTGAAGGATATACATTACTTACAATTTACAAAGCATTAAATCCAGACACATTAAATTATTTTCAAAGATTTGTTATTTCTATATAAATAGGATGGAAAATGGTATGAAGTTGTTCAATCCAAATACAGTACTGACCATACAAAATGTCCTTGTAAATATTCAAAATGTTCTTGAAAGTGCCTCAACAAAAGTTATATGGTTAATATCAAATCAGTATCAACATTGTAAAACTGAGAAATAAACCATAGAAGGAAGAAGATTAAACCATTTAAGTTAAAAGTGATATCTGAGCACTGTGAACATATTCCATCTCTGTCCCCATAATATTAAAATTCTCCTTAAATAGTTTGTGAACTCTGTTTGAGTTCTGCTCTGTTACTGAGTTAACATAACTTTTTTCTATTATGTTCAGTGAACTTTAAATAATATTAAAGCAATTTGAGTATCTGAGAAAATGTAAAACAATGTAAAAATGGCACAGGCGCTGCGTATGATGTGGGTTTTAGATTTGTTTACTCACTGTTTGTTGCTGGAAGTTGTCATGAATTTAATGAACGCATTTTTGATGGAATTGTCATTAACATTATCATGACGTGTTGTCATTATTACCAGCATAACTCATTGCAATTCATACTTTGAGGTCTATCTTATGTACAATTAATAATCTTAAATTCAAAGTAATTTGAAGAAAGTGTGAACAAGAAATATGGGTTTTGAAAAACACTTGAACTGATTTACATTCAGGTATAGTCCTTTTTGTTGTTGCAGTATTCTGTTCACAGAGTAATCAGCAGAGTAATCAGTTTTGCCAATGCAGAACTGTTTGTTTTTCCTTTCTATGAATATTTCTGTTCCGAATTACAAAAACTAACAGTCATAAACACAACTAGCATTCTGCAGATGCGACTGTGCTGTGCATTTTAGGGGAAGTGCATTAAACCCACGGAAATGATGGAGAATGATCTCTGTTAATTCCAGAAATGCACCCATGGGAAATAGGAAATGAAGGAGCTTTGCACTCAGCATGGAATCGTGCCTTCATTTGGAATTGGCTTTGTTACCTCATTAAAAGGATTTACAGGATTTCACCCCGATAATGTCACCCTAGTTTAAGACTTATTGTCTTAAAACACAATCCCATACAAAAAAAAAAAAGATTTGGGAATTATGTACAGCACCATTGCCAAATGCTTGTCTGAATAAATTAGGCATGAAACGGTTTTGCTACAGCCACCCAGAAACTGCAACGGCGTATTCACTGTATTCTCTGCATTCAAGTTTTTTATTTTATTTTTCAGAGGGATACCGTTAACACTGAAACCAAGAGTGAATTTAATTCTCGCTGATTCCTCGGCTGCCAACATATGAGACCCCAACCTCCCAATTTCAAGTTAGTGATTCACATCTCTAGCCATCCATCTTTTGGCATTTCTGTCCAAGTATAAAGCCGAAAATGCCAGTCAGAGCCCAAGCTATTTTTTAATGAAGAAGCGAAGCATGAGAGTGAAACAGGACCACTTTTTGAAATGGAAATAAAATGTCTTTATTTTATATTGATTTGATTTTTCTTTTATATAAAAAAGTACTTACATTTAATACATTTCTTTTCCAAAATACAAGCAGCCAAACGACATATAAATCAAATACAAAATTATAAAATCTGTTGTATCTTATCGTCCCTTCTGAAAGAAACCTGTAGCACGATTGAATTCATAATCTCTAAAATTCCCAGTTCTCTCTGGTATCCATGACATGTCAAGAACGGTCCGCAACCTATACATGATGAACAGGTCGATTTTCTAACAGTGATGAAGTCAATTTTATCAGCTTGAATTTGCTTGATGAAGCCGGTGTGTAGCTGTATTGCTAAGCTCGATAGCTTTAAGCAGGCAAAGTAGCAGAAAAGTAGCATGTTTTACACACAGCCTTCTTTCAAACTACCACACTGTAGTTTAATGAGCATAAATGTATACCAGACTGCACTTGCTCAATATTTCCATTCAGCGCTGAGCTATCCCAGCATGCCACATGGTTGGGTTTCATAAAACATGGTTCATAATTGCAGCATTTTTCTGGGTGGTGGAAATGAAAAATCACTTCATGAAGCAAAAGTAAACAACGCTGGATATAAACTCGCTTCAATAAGAACTGACTGAAGGTAGGGGGGGGGGAACGAAAGAATAAAATGTTACATGAGTATAACCAAAACCGTTTAATGACACAAATATGGCATTTCTAGCATAATTAAATTTGATAAATGAGGTTAATACTATACGGGAACGAAAACGCTCACAGTGTAATGAGAAGTAAACACTAGAAATTAAAATAAAAGCTGTCATGATGCCTCAAGGCAGCATACTCAAAATTTAGGAAGAAGTAAACATAAAAAGAAGTAAAGAAAAAAAAAGACCTTGCTGTTGTGATTTTGTTAACTGTCCACAATGTGCAAAATGAGCAGTTTCGTATCACATGTTCAGTACAACAAAACGCTTTTGAAAAATAGATGGACGTTTATGACTCCAGATATCGCAACAGATTTAAAGGCGCAATGCTGATGGTGCCGAGAAACCAAATATAAACAAGATATCTGAACCTGATAGGAAATAGAAATTTTTTTTTGTTCATTTTCCTTGTGTTTTATACATTTTGTACATTTAAGTAAAAAAAGAGTACAAAGTGTAGTCAGGCTATGCGGCGGTTTCTCGAATCGTCCCCTCAAGTTTCTTTGGGAGTAGCTCTCTCCTTTCGTCAATGTTGATGACTGGTTTGCGACAGTTCTGACCATCAAGGTACATCTTCGCGTACATCGGATTGGAGTAGTTCATTGGCTGTTTGGAGAGATAATTGTAAAAACACATATTTAGATGATCTTTGCACATGTCAGAATTCATATTAAGGGGCTATATGTAAGAATTTGCATCTATCGCTGATATGTGAACTTCAAACTATAGTCTTGCATAGCCAGCTCTATATAGTTTATAGTCTCAAATATATGTTATAATCAAACTATAATACCTTTGTCATTTTAATAACATTAAACTTCTGCCAACATATCCATATCACTATGATCAGATGCTTTCTTAACTTTTGTCTTCTCACTGCTGCCAGTTTTCTGGATTGTTTCTAATCAAAGAACATCAACAACAAAAGCACTCAGTTGTGATTATATTAAGAATTATTGAATCACATTGAGTGTCTTGTACACTGTGCAAGAATAAGCAGTAAATTACTGGCTGCAGTTCACTTATTGACCGTTGGTGTCGCTAATAACGTGTTTCTGAAATCTGCATATAGCCCCTTTAAAGAAAAACGTATATGTAAATAAATAAATGAGCATTACTCAATTTATTGAATAAACCATGTTAAACATACAACAAAAAAGAAAGAAAAATTGTTGCAGGATTTTGAGTAAGTTGATTCAAGGAGTTGCTTACACTGCAAAAAGAGTGTGGTTCGGTGTGCTTTAAGTAGTATCATTTGGATTGGGTTTTGAAAAGCACATTTAACCGTGCTGATAATGATGTGAGATCAAACCTTTTCAAAACTTTGAATCAACTGAACCAACTACTTTGCAAAATGATTCACTATTTTGAAGCACTCAAAAACACCATAATGAAATAAAAACTCAGGCCAAATCTAAACATAAAAACATCATTTACAGTCCAACAGCAATGTTTTTTGTAAGCATGATCTATTAAATGCAATTGACAAATCGTCAAATACCATTAAATAATATGTCTGTAAAATACAGTGCTTTTTACACTTGAATTTATAAAGACCAGTTAAAGACATCCTGGTTTATCTCACTTCACATTTCACAGTAACAGTAAATGCTGAGTGTTCATAAGCTGACATTTCACACTGTACATTTACAAACTCTGGATTAATGCCCTAATTGCATATCTGCAGTGTCAGAACCGTTGACTTGAGCAGGATGAATGCAGCAGGTGATGTGTTTACGTAAGCACTCATGTCATACATTGCTGACTGACTCCACTATCAAGTTTATCCAGATTGGACATTACCATTTGGCACCGGAATCTTTTTTACTGTACAAATTTATTATTCAAATGTCTATAAATCTATATCAACAATCCAAAATTGCCTTTAAAGAAATCACAGAGGTCATCACCCCCTATTAGCAAATAATACCGGTACCAAATTGATACTTATGAAATGGCGCTGGTGCCTAAATAGGCATTTAGGCACCAGCGCCAATTTAAAAAAAGACTAACACTAAGATGAGGCAATGAAATACATGTACTGATTCCATCCAGCACACTCCGGTCATATGGATACTGGTGCCGATATGGTTTCGGTACTCAGTCCTAGTTAAAGCATAACAAACCCACATCACTTTAAAAAACCATCGTGTAACTTTACCAGTTTAATATCTGCTCCAAACTGGTTTTAAACAAAGGATTCACAAAGGTTTTGAAGCTTCTTAAGACCAGGACACACCAAGCCAATGTTCAGCAGTTGGTGAGCATCTGTAAGGGTGTTTGGTGTTCAGCTACAAATCAGAGTGCGAGAACAAAAACTGAATTGCCGAAACTAAGCAAGTCAAGAGGGAATGACGTAAGTCAAGAGAGAATACAAAGAAGCTGGCAGTCATTTAGTAGGATTTCTTAAATATCTGCAATTTTGGATTTTTAGATTATCAGACATTGGACTATTAAGTAGAGATCATATTTCATGAATATATTTGGTAAATGTTATGCCATGAATATATCAAAATATAATTTTTGATTAGTAATGTGAGAACTTAATTTGGAGATATTTAAAGGTGATTTTCTCAATATTAGATTTTTTTTACCCTCAGATTCCAGACTCTAATAGTTGTTTCTCACCAAAATATTGTCAAATTTATTAATTATATTCATTAAAGCTTATTTATTCAGCTCTCAGACCATGTGTAAATCTCAGTTTCCCAAAGAATTGACCCTTATGACTGGTTTTGCGGTGCAGGGTCACAATTGCAGTTTGTATGTGTGCAGCACTAATTCTGGCTTCCATATGTGGAATGACAATGCAGACTACTGCCACCTGCAGGTACGGAAAGGTATGGAAAGCACAGAATGGACATTCTCGTTTCAGTTGGCTGTCATCAAATTTTTGGTCCATATGGAACAAGACACAATCAACGTGAGGGGACAAAACAATTGTTTTTCATTGCTCTTAGTTCTTTGACATTGGCTTGGTGTGTCCCGGGCTATAAACAATACGTTGAAAGCAGCCAAAACTACAACATGCTGATGTCAGCAAAGGATCATAAATATTTTTACAACTGTCACTCACAACCCCATCAACAACCTCACCTCCTGCATAAATGAACCACTGAAAATAAGAACCACAAAAAAAGATGAGCCATTAAGCCATGCACAAACAATCACAATGACACACATTCATGCCGACCGTCACACCACAATATGTGCAAAAGACGTCATGTAGTATGACCGTGATTGGTTACACAAATAGAGACAAAGGAGCCCGATGTGTTCACCTGTCCAGGTATTACTTCCTTAGGGACAGTGTGAATATTCAGCGTGCAAGGGTCACTGGATTTTACACACCAGCCCTGAAACACACAGAGTCGCCCCAGCATGCATTTGACATTTAGAACGGCATCGTCACTCAACAACATCAATAAAATGCTGAGAATCGGACAGGTTTAGACATAAACATGTTTAGAGCATGAAACAAACAGTCAGTATGAAGCAGAAACATTGAGTGGATATTGTAACAGCTATTATAGCATTGATTTTTTTTGAGCATCATTCTTTAAAAACAGATGTCAGAGTTAACAAATATAGCATTTGCAGCTTTTATGAGGTCAGTAAAATAAATAAAGGTAAAAGAAATTGCAGGATTATGAAATATTGGTTAGAAGATGCAGGCAAAACATAAATGGTTTTCAAATATTTTCATATTTCATACATTTCATTTTTTCATTAATTGGACAGGAGAGAACACAAACCCGTTCTTTCTGGATCTACCATACTGTTATTTATGGATGTGAATCATGGAGAATTCTTGTACTTGGGTGTAAAAAAACACCAACCTTGTGGGGGTCGAGTGTGAAATTTGGTTTGAGTAGACTTCCGGCATCTGCGTGGTTGTCATGGTCCACCTCATACATGTTGTAGGATGGATTGCCGATCTCCACGTTAATGCCTCCATTAGTTATGGGCTGCCGTTGTACACGTTTGCCCCTGTGACAGAGATGCACTTGAAATTGCTGAAGATGACTGGAGACTAAACAGTTTTTATGTGCTTTGCATTTGCAAACATGCATTCAAAATGATTAAACAGTCAAATTAGTGTGATTGCAGCTTCACAAGATGCATCAGGCCAAACTAACTTATATATATATATAAAAATAAATGAAAAAAAGGTTTTTATAAATCATTAAATATTATCACATCTTACAGGGTTTATACATGTTAAAATTGGATGACAGGCCTACTTTTATATTTTACTTTGTAACACAAAAGATTCAGCATTTTGTACGCATTCTCTTTCATTACCTGCCACAATAATACAACGTCATATATACAATAATACAATGTTTTTAACTAAAATAAGCATGTTCATCCTATGAATAGTTATTTTATTTATTTATTTAAAATGTTCACACAGAACAGTTGTGAATTTGTCTATTTTTTGACTTGCATGAAAAAGTCAAATTATTCCTTCGAAAATTATTGAGAATTATCACAAAATCATGATGTATTAAATATACTAATACAAATAACTAAAGCATTATAATATTATTTACTATATATAATATTAAAAGTTTCTTGAAATCATTTAAAGGATTATTTAGATTTTAAAATATAAAAATACAAATAATTACATTTTTATTTACTACACGTTTTAAGCAGTACCTCTGTCTTCTTCTGCAGATGAAGACACCTGTAACCACCGTGGTGATCAGAATGACCAGCAGGACTAACGGCACAATGATCGCTATACTTCCTGTTTAACAGAAGAGAAAAGAAAAGCCAGAAGCAAAAGCCCCTATTAAATCCTCAGGTGTCTGTGCAGGTGGAGCAGGAAATGATTAGATACTCCATCACAGTGAAATTAAATAAACACTACTGCAGCTGAAAAAGATATTAAACCAATATTTAACACAAAGCCCAGATGTATATTCAGATGTGTCGTTTGACTGTTCTTTTCATTTGAATAATTCAAGGAGTGAATCTTTATTGAATTAGGGGAGGCGCTGCTCACCTCCGGCTGTGTTGTCGGAGCGGCTGCTCTTTGGCGCCGGTCTTTCGCACTGCGTCCCCGACCAATTAGCTGAACATCTGATTGAAAACAACACAGAGACAGCAAACAGAGCCAAGTCAGAAAACAGAAGAAACGGGCCATTGTTTACAAATCAAAAACTGGTTTTTATTTTTATTTATTTTATTAAGGTAAACAGACACAGGCCTAAAAGGGCTTAAAGGAACAGTACACCCACAAAAAGAAGAATGTAATCATCTAATTGTTTTTGTGTTTTGAAGTCCTTGTTCACCATGGTTAAAGTCAATTCAGGAAAAATGACTAATATGTGTAATAAAAGCTCAAATATATTAGGACCCTGTGCAATTTGTTATTTTTTCCTAATATTTCCCATATTCTGTTTAACAAAGCAATGTACTTTTTTTTTTACTGTATTTCCTATTTCTTACTTTCGTTTGGCTGGATTTAAAACATTTTTTGCTGTAAAATAATTTTAAATGTCAATATTATTAGCCCCTTTAAGTTTTTTTATTGTTGGCTACAGAACAAACCACTAACAGTAAATAAACTTCACTTTAAGCTGAATACTATTATCCTGCAAAATATAGTTGTATTAAACAAATTGATCAATTATGTCTAAAAATGTTTTAAATACGTTACAAATAATATATATGTAATTGTTTTATAATTGTTATATACAAATGTTTTGAAGTCCTTGTTCACCATGACTACAACTAAATAATAATCATTTAAAAATCTGTAATATATATTGCAAAATATTACTAGAATTTACTTTAAAATGGAGCAAAAGAAAAGTTTTTTTTTAATCACAAAGTGTGGCATTCAAAAGTTTGGGGAAAGTAATTAATTACTTAAACTAATTAGTTTTATTTATTTGTTTATTTAAAGAAATGTGTACTTTCATTGATCATTGAATCATTAAATTGATCATTTATTCAAGTAAAAAAGTAATAATATTTGACATTATGACTGATTTTATGCAAAATAGATGCAGCCATGGTGAACAAAAGGGTTATTATAAAAACCTGGTTTACAGAAAAAAAAAACTTGGATGATTATGAATTCTTAGTAGACTGCAGGCCTATATTTTAATTATTAATCAAAGTCATGCATGCATATATGCAACAATATATCTTTAATGTATCACATAAGAAAAATGAAAACAAATCATACATACTGTATATACACCAAAAGGTATGACTGTACTATGACCAATAAAGCATTATACACTTATAAAAAGTAAATAGTAAACAAATAAATGATGCATATTTGTTATTTTTTTGGGGTGCACTGTCACTTTAAGATCGGGCAAATGTGCTGTGCAAACAAACTGCAAACACTCATTAAATGGCGAGCAGTAAAGCGGAACCAAAGTCATGAATCATCTCATTTGTAAATGGAAGCAGTCCAGCGGGGGTCATGTTTATGATTAAACAGATGTTTGATGTTTGTTTCTCGGCAGATGAAATGAGGGATCATGCACATTAAAACCCTACACTAAACTACAAACTGAGCCAGGTCACATTTTCTCATTGTTTGACTGTATTAATTCCTCCCTAAGTACAAATAAAACAGTCAAAAACACAAATTACGATCAAATACAGATTAAAAAAAAGAGAAGTTTGAGTGGTATGGGATGTTCTTGAGGATCACGGAAAGGATGTAGGTAACACAAAAAGTGGATGGATCGAGTCTGGTGGAGATGAAGCGTCTAAATCATGAGAACAGCGGGACCTACTTGCATCGAGGTTTGTTAAGGGCAGTTATTGTGCATATGCCTTCATTCTGACAGTAGTAATCACATGGATTGGCCAGCTCATCGCAGCGCTGGTTCTTGAACCCTGCCGTGCAGCTGGAACACATGGCAGTGAAGTGAGGACAGTCAGATGTGAAATAACTGTCAACAACTGCAAGGAAATGTGCACGGTGTGTAGAATAAAGCAGTGTCTGGTCTGTACTGTATGTGCTTGCTTAAACTGTACTGATTAATAAGTATGGAAATAAAGGAGGTATGTGCAATTCAAGAATATTCACTGCAGGGGATTCACAGACTGTTTAGCCAGGAATTAATATATATATTTTTTCAATTATCTGTTTGTTTACAGCAAAAGGACTTTAAAGAAATGATGCGTACAATCAAACTACTGCATTATGTGATCAACTGCTAAATTCGGAGGCCACAGAATAATGTTATCTCTATCTGTTTACAGCTCGTCAGAATTAACAATTTGGGAAGAGATGGATTATACAGTACAATTATTCAGCATCACCCCCAAGAAGCATAAGGTCTGTTTAACCGTATCTTTTGTTAGTTTAATGTGTATATTGTGACATTTGTTGTGTATGTTTGTAATGAGGTAACAGACAGCTTTCTCACTTTGGGAAAGAAAAATTATAAAAAAAAAATAATAATAATAAAACAATAAAATTTAAAATAAATTTAGTTGACGACTATAAATGGAGCAATGAAAATATTTTCAAACATAAGTTGAGGATATTTTTTTTACAATATTAAGACAAACATTCTAAAATACCAGTTATAATTTTGTGATGTATCAGAATGAAAATTTTGGCAGAAAACTGATCATACTTAAAATAAATAAATAAATAAATAAAACATTTATGTAATTGTATTAACATTACACTTCTTTATTAATAAAAGTCTAATTTAAATTCAATTTAAATTCAATTTAATTAATTATTCATTTACATACATCTGAAAAAATACTATTCAGACCTTATTATTACTATTCAATGAAATAAACACAAAACAAAACTATCATCTATACGTCCGTCCATCCGTCTGTCG
>CAIGQW010053321.1:7161882-7172576 GCA_903798125.1 Danio choprae
AGTGGGTAGCACAATCGCCTCACAGCAAGAAGGTCGCTGGTTCGAGCCTCGGCTCAGTCAGTTGGCATTTCTGTGTGGAGTTTGCATGTTCTCCCCGTGTTCGCGTGGGTTTCCCCCACAAGTCCAAAGACATACGGTATAGGTGAATTGGGTAAGCTAAATTGTCCATAGTGTATGAGTGTGTATAAATGTTTCCCAGTGATGGGTTGCGGCTGGAAGGGCATCCGCTGCGTAAAATGTATGCTGGATAAGTTGGTGGTTCATTCCGCTGTGGCGACCCCAGAATAATAAAGGGACTAAGCCGAAAAGAGAATGAATGAATAATATAATATAATATAGGCCTCACAGTGGCGCAGTGGGTAGCACGATCGCCTCACAGCAAGAAGGTCGCTGGTTCGAACCTCGACTGGGTCAGTTGGCGTTTCTGTGTGGAGTTTGCATGTTCTCCCTGTGTTGGCGTGGGTTTCCTCCAGGTGCTCCGGTTTCCCCCACGAATCCAAAGACATGCGGTATAGGTGAATTGGGTAAGCTAAATTGTCTTAATATGTGTGTGAATGAGTGTGTGTGGATGTTTCCCAGTGATGGGTTGCAGCTGGAAGGGCATCCACTGCGTAAAACATATGCTGGATAAGTTGGCGGTTCATTCCGCTGTGGCAAACCCAGATTAATAAAGGGACTAAGCCGAAATGAAAATGAATGAATGAATGAATGAATAATATAATATACAACTTTCCCAATTGAAACAACTAATATCAAAGATATATTTCTGGTCATGTAGTGCTTTTAATTTGCAATGCTGTCAGTGACCCCTACAAACAGACTGAGTTTAGGATTAGAAAACTCTAAAGAAAGTTTCTTTTTCTTTCTCTTATTTTTTTTGCCAAGCAACAAAAGTCTTTCAGTTCTAAATCAGAGTCCAGTAGGCGAGAAACACCACGGGTCATGCAGTTCCTCTGAGAGAGATGAATATGTACCACACATGTCGGGGTCTTCATCAGAGTTGTCTCCGCAGTCGTCTTCACCATCGCACACCCACGTGTGCAGCTTACACAGCGTGTTATTGCAGATGAACTCATCGGGGCGACAGAAAAAGGCATCTGCATAAACAAAATTAAACTTCTTTTGAAACTTTAACACGTGGCTATTTTTTCAAGGTTATGAAAACCTGAACTAACTACCGTGTTCCAAACTATTTAGTTAACAGAAAGTCTCAGAAAAGTCATCATTTCTCAAGTTTGTAAATGTATTTTGAATCATCTTCATACCGTGACTGCAGTTTTCCTCGTCGCTGTGGTCCACGCAGTCAAAGATGTCATCACAGCGCCATCGTTTGGGAACACAGTGAGCGTGGTTTTTGCACAAAAACTCATCCTCTCTGCACTCCTTGACACAGTCCATCTGGTGTGAGCACAATAACCAAAGCCTAAAATTCTCAATTTCAAGATAAGCTGTTTGCTGCACTGATGAAAGTGTAGCGCATCTCTGTTTCCATGGAGCTGAACATGAATCTACTATACAAGTTGCTCAAGAAAGAATGTGTCTCCAATATGGTTCACATGTTTATCCCACAGTAAATTGCAAACAATATGGCATCATGTTTTAATTGCCTGTGCAATGCAAATATCATTAAATATAAGCTTCTGGATTCAGATATGATGTCCAGCACCAAGTACACCTAACTTAGTTATTACCAGTTCACCCGTTACCCTCTTTATCTAAAAAAACTGCATTAATTGAACAAGGTGCTGGAAACATCTAGGGTAATATTGATATGAAAGCATCACACAGTTTAAGTAGATTTGTCAGCTGCACATCTTTGATTCCAACGCATCCCAATACTGCTCTATCTGATTTAGATGAATGTGGTGACCATTTAAAAAACTCCCAGAACTCACTGTCATGTTCAAGAAACCTAATTCAGATGGTTTGGATTTTTGTCATATTGTGTGTTTTCCTACTGAAAATAGCCCTTGCAACATGGGCACACTATAGAGGAATGGATATGTCCTGCAACAAGTGCAATTTCCGTTGGTACTAAAGACAAAACAAAATTCCCCACACCATCAACACTGGAGCTACCAGAACTCTACAACTATTAAAATAGCCACAGCGGTCATTCTGACCATTCATATAAAACTACCAAATTGCATTTCTGTCATGTAATTTGAAGCTTCTATTAAGATTTTAGAATTTAGCTTTGAATACCTGGCATCATATTTTATGAAGTCATTACCTAAAAAATACAATATTTTTTCAAATATATAGTATAATTGGGTTACCAAACTGCCCTGAAGGTGTGTACCTCACTTTGACCAGGAAGCGGGAGAGAGAAAATGTTGTTTTTGAAAGTTTGAACGTAGTCGGAGGTAAAGTTATGTTTTTGCTAGGCAACAGAGGCATGCATGTTCAAAGGAGCTTGAATAAGTAGCAGACGCAGAAATTCATAGGGGTCAATTTGACCATTATGGCCATTCAAAGTAGAAACACTCAAATACAACTCTTTTGTATTTTGTAATTTTAATAAAATAACAATGTTATAAAGAAATGTACACATACTTAGAAAAAGTCAGGGTGCTACAGTTATATAGTTTTTATTTGAATAAAGTTATTAAATTACAACATTTAAATAGGTCAAAATGACTTCCTCTGTAGTTCTAATGTTAAAGCATCAGCAGCAGCCTGAACTGTATGCATGCCAGGACTGAACCTCATTTTCATGTTGTTTAATTAATTTATGACCCTCATTTTTCTGGTTAATTTTCTGTTTATACTGATTGACCTGCTTAAACTTGCTTTGATCTTTGACTTTTCCCCCATGCAGGTTTCATAGGTTTTATCTTCCTCAAATATGTATCTAAAATACCTCTATGTACATCCCTTTGTTTTTGCTCCACTACTGCACTTGTTTATGAGAGTGGGGCGCTTGATGTAAGGTCTTGCTAGAGAACTGACCTCATCAGAGCTGTCCAGACAGTTGTCATGTCCATCACACCTCAGGCTGGCAGATACACAGCCTCCGCTGACACACACATACTCATTCAGAGAGCAGGAGGGAAGCACTGCAAAACAGATGATTGGTAAAAAATAAAACACCCTATACACAGATATATATATATGCACATATGATGTGTACAGGATGACTGTGTGTAAGCTTAACCCCTTGCTTACACTGTATTGTATTTTTGTAATGTAACTGAGCTTTTATATTGTTGAAGCTAAAACCATGCAAAGATTATCTTTTTATTTTAAAACTGTATCAGGTATCATAAGTGTTAATGAACAGTGTCAGTGTATTAAATACATATTGTTGTTATAGTTTAGTCATACATTATACAATTTATCTTAAAATTGTATAATATATTAAAATGTTTTACTGAATTGAGATTTTCTGATTAATGTGCAGAAAAAATAGGATTTTGAAATTAGCATGGAACACGTGTTATGAAATGCCAAAATGCAGATGATACAATATTGAGGCTTCTAAATAAGTTCTTAAGTAAAATAAAAAATTAACCAAGTAGCACACACTAGGGAGCTTACAGTTGTGTTTGATGTAAAAACATTTTGGAAAGAAAAAGTGAGCAACAGAACTTATCTAACTATGTTATCGTAAAACATTTAAAGACGAACTGTTTAGATACCGTCTCTCCATTCAGGTTAATGTGCAGTAATAACTATAAGTAAGCTTATTGTGCGAAAAGTGTAAATAAATATGGCTCAGCTGACAACATTGCTTTGTTCGTTTAAGCATTTCAAGTACTGGTAGAATCTAATTTTGGGGTGTGACTATGGAAGTAATTAGCAAATTTATGAATTTTTAACAAGCATAATATTTAAATCACTCATTAATAGATTAGTTCACCCAAAATTGGAAACTCTGTTATTAATTACTCACCCTCATGTCATTCCAATCCTCTGAGACCTTAATCTTCAGAACACAAACTGGGATATTTTAGATGAAAGCGGTGCACTCTCTGACCTTCCATAGAGGACAACGATACCAAGGCATTACCAAGTCCAGAAAAGGAAGCAAAAAACATTGTCAAAACATTCCATGTGACTTCAGTGGTTTAACTGCAACACGAAGCTCCACAAACACTTTTGTGCACCACTTGAGCACAAAAGTGTGCTTGGAGCTTCATATAATTGCAGTTCAACCACTGAAGTCACATGGCATGCTTTGACAATGTTTTTGGTTCCTTTTCTGGATTTTGAACCTCTGGGTTGTTGCTGTCTATGGAGGGACAGAAAGCTAACCCTTTAAGAAAAGGACTTGTTGCCACCTACTGATCATTTTAGTGTTATATTTATTAATACACTTGCCAGGCAATTTATTTAAACTAGCCAATATAGCAAAAAGCAAACAAAAATATATATACATATAGCATGTTTCTTTGTCTATATACGGTAAACATTACACCAAATTAAACTTAATTTTTTAAAAATATATTTAAAAAATTAGATAAAGTGTTGCACCAAAAAAGTAAGAGAGTTACTTGTTCCGAGGCAGTTTCTCTCATCTTCCCCTGTCTTACAGTCTTCCTGACCATCACACAACCATTTACGTGAGATGCAGAGATTGTTGTGGCATTGAAACTGATCCTCCGCACAGTGAGTCTCGCAGTCCTTCTGGAAAACAAACCCCCCCCCAAAAAAACAATGCAAGTGGGAATTCACTTCGGTGTCAACCAAAACTTCAGTGCATATCATTTTTATTATTTTTGGGCTTGTCACATTTCATCGACAGAAAATCAGGAAAGCCATGACAGAATTTCAAGTTTTGTGAATCAAATGAACAAATAAATAAATAAATAAATAAAATCCACTGTCTTTATGACTTGCTAAAAAGTCTTTAGGGCTGTTTGCGCCAAGGATGAGAACTATAAATATAACAAAGGTATTGCTAAAATATATATTTCTGAACCAAAAAAAAAAACACACTACGCCTACAGTATAATGATAACAATGTAGATAAATAATATTTATATAAAAAACCTGATATTTATATCATTATAAACAATTCCAAATTCTCCCAACTCCTCTTGTATTTGAAGAATCTCATCTACCCAACAGCGTTCCTTGATGTCTTTTTTAAAAGCATCAGTCATTAATAGACATATACGGTATTTTAATTTACTTTGAAAACTACAATTGTACACTATGCACATGGTTATCTATATGTTTATATTCATCTTTATTGTTCTTGAGGCCGTTAATATGGAATCAGGAATACTGTTGTATGAAATCTGAGACTATAAATTGGAAAATGTTTGGGAATATAAAACATCTGCTATGATTCTAACACTCACTGACCTCATCTGAATTATCAGCACAGTCGTAGTCGCCATCACAGCGGAAGCGGGCTGAAATGCAGTCCCCATTGGCACAAGCAAAATCCTTATGATTACAGGTCACCGGCTCTGCAGAGAGGAAAGCACAGTGAGACAGCTAAAATGGCACAGCTACCCGAAGCGTGCCCTGTGAGTCTGCCCACACTGAACACATTGAAGGAAAAAGTTAGCAGAGGACAGAGTAGAGGCAGCGAGAGCAAATCAAAACCGTTAAAGTGGCCTCGCACTTAGACATGCTTTGGCATTGTACCATCTGTTTTCCAAGGTTCTTGCAAGTTTGCCAAGAACTTAAAGAGAGCTATTTGCAGACTAATCAGCAATTAAATGTATAAAAGGGCCATTCGCAAAAGAGAGTTTGCAGGCTGTAATGGCTAGACAAACACGTTTGGTGGTCGACAAACACCTGTTAGTATAAACTGTTTGAAATTGGTGGTTGATTAAGCAACATAATGTGTGAAAAAGAATCATCAAAGCAAAAGCGTCTTGGACATTATATGTGTTATTTATTTATTCAAACACATGTTGTTTCATTCTTTTTTGTACATGTACATGTAATAACTTATTTTATCTTTGCCATGATAATTTTACTAGACAAAATATTTTACTAGATATTTTTCAAGACACTTGTATTCAGCTTAAAGTGCAACGTAAAGGCTTAACTAAGTTAATTAGGTAAGTTAGGGTAATTAGGCCAGTCATTGTATGATGGTTTGAAGCTAATAATAAAAAAAAACTGCTTTTATTCTAGCCAAAATAAAACAAATAAGACTTTCTACAGAAGAAATAAATATTATAGGAAATACTGTGAACAATTCCTTGCTCTGTTAATCATTGTTTGGCAAATATTTGAAAAAATCACAGGAGGGATAATAATTTCAAGATGTCCTTGCTGCAGTCTGTATCATGATGATATACTGGACCAGGTCTAATAAGAAGTGGACCTTGTACCGCCCACTAAGGTAGCACCCATACTACTGTGACAGTTGGGTTTAGGGTTGGGAGAGGTGTAGATGACTGTCCATCACATACGGACCTGGTCCAGTACGTCATCAAGCTGCGGGGCTGCAGCGAGGACTGTCTCCATTTCTTCTATGACATATTAAAATTAATAATGTAATTGTGAAATGCAAATAATAGTAATAATAATCAAAATAAATACATTTAAAGACCACTTTAAGGAATAGTACACAACATTTTTTTAATTACCCTATAATTTACTCACCCTCAAGCCATCCTCGATCTTTGGCAATCTGAATAAATCATCTTTTGAATGATTCATGTGGATTTTATGGTATTACACATGGTTGCACCCGGTGGAGAACCATTGTATTTTTAAAACGTTTTGAAACAGTAATGACTTAACAGAACCTCATTTACTGAAATCACGTGACCTTGCCAATTTTATATGTGCTCCGAAACCACGGATTTGAAACAAAAGATTATGTTAAAAAGAAAATGGTAATGGTTTCTAAGCTTCATGAAACAGTGTTTCTAAAACAGCCCTCACTAATGCCACGTACATGTATCTACCCATCATTTGTCGTATATGTCAGCCGCACATAACGTGCATTCGACCCCTGTTGGAAAATTGGCAATATTCTGTTACAAAAACACATTGATTCACATGAATTAAGCATATAAGACATGCATTAACCATATGGCAGCATATGGGTTAGTTTTACAATGGATTTATGTGCTTTTGGAAGCTTAAAAAAACCCCCATTATTTAACACCATAATACAGCATGGAAGGACATAAAAATAAATGGGTTTGTTTGACAGAAGAAAAAAAAATCATATACACCAACTGACGGCTTGAGGGTGAGTAAATAAAATATTTGGGTGAACTATTCCTTTAAGTATGCATCTCTATACAACAACAGTTTCAAGTTAAAATGGGCTGTCAATTCACATCTACTGCTTTTATGGTGATTTGTTTGTATCCCCTTTAAAAAGTTTGACAGCTTATGATAGCTAAACTGTTACTGTATGGAAAGAACATATGGGCTTAAAACACGCACACGAAAATTGACATGGCATAAACACTTAAACAGTTGATCTCTCTGTATGACAAAGTGGGAAAGATCTGAACTAAACAGACAAATGGTAAACTAACAGACAAAAAAAAGCATCTGATCTTCAATCAGCCTGTGCAACTGGCCTCTGAAGATCCCACATGACATTTCTTGACAGTTAAAACAATTTAGTACAAAAAGGGAATGTGGATAAAGCTTTACTCACTGCAGTGCTCCTCATCTGAGTTGTCTCCGCAGTCATTCTGGCTGTCACATCTCCAGTGGTCTGGGATGCAGTTGTTATTCTCACAGCGAAATTCATGAGGTCCGCAGGTCTTTTCATCTTTTTCATCAGACACAAACAAACACACAGATGAAAATGGCTTCAAAAGTGCATGAATATTAATGCGGTGCTAGCGCATTCCGACACGTAATCATCATTTCCTCTGGGTTTGCGGGCCCGGATCTGACACTAAGTTCAAAACATGGCCACACTCGAGAGGCTAACGCACCATAAGATGAGATACCTGACTGTGCTGCTGATAGCTTCCATCCTCAATATCTTCAACGCCTGACATGTAACATCACATATTCCATCACCTGTACACAATCTGCTGCCATCCATGTTTCTGAAAAAGCTCAATCGACCTTTTTCACAGTATGTGCAGTGCACAGTAAAAACATTATAATTTCAGATTATGCAAAACTTTTTTGGAAATGTATTGTCTCAGAACATTGAAGTCAACTAACTAGTGTTTTAAGTAAGATCAACTTCATTTTTTGTACAACAACAATGTGTTTGTGAGAATTGAGGCAGCACACAGGTGTCTTTCTACTTGTCATATTAAATAAAAAAAAAATCTCACTAATATAACCATCTCACAAGGAAATGCAACTAAATGTCATTCTAAGCCAAATGTCAAAGTCCCTGACTAAATATCTGAATTTCCATGACCTATAATGAATAGCAAAACAGGCAGATGTGTTGAGCAGTCTCTCCAGAATAATAATTTAACGCAAGATTTAGAGGAGCTTGCCATTTTTTTATTGATGCAAATTTGTATTTTTGACTGTATTTTTGTAATTGTGACTGTAAAAAATATCCATAAACTAACATTTTTGTATTGTGTGATTCATATAAATATATTATTATTATTCATTTCTGCTTTTGACTTGCATTATGGGATCTTGATCTTTCCAGATCTCTTCCAGAACATTCCATGACCAATCAGAAAAGTGTCTAATTTGTACAAATTCATATGATCTTATTCATTTTAAAGAGAAGTGCGCCCCAAATCCCATCCATAAATCTACCCCTATAATTGGGACGAACATGATAAGATTCAGTTATTTAAATACTGAGTCATATAATTATTTTGGCCTACCTTTATTGTTTTTTCTTTCTTTTTTTTAATTAACTTTGTACTGAAGTACTGGTTCTTTTCGACAACAGCGGTTAGTGCAAAAGCAAATTCAAACATATATTAATAATGGTTCCTCTATGCATGAAAAATACAAACAACATAATTATCCAATTTGAAATAAGCTTTATTTTTCCTCCCATTAGGACAAGCTGATGGGCAAGCTGGATTAAATTTTGGTAGTCCAACTGGAAAAAATAATAGCTGTGGCATGTCAGAATGGCAGTTTTACGAGGCCTGTTATCAGTGAGGGAAAGTGACATTATTTCTTGTATCTTACTGTACGTTACAATTGTATAGTGGATCTTTTTTTTATTACACAATAATACACAGTGGGAAAAATAGTGACTAGTTCATAAAACACAAAATCATAAATATCCGCTCTATAAATATATTTTTTGCAAAATATTACATTAGTTATGGCTAGCAACAGCATGACAAAGATTGACAAATTATTAAAATTAGAAAAATATAGCCATTTGGAAAAAAATAGCACATGAATACAGACTATGAGAAGCTAACTGAAAATATGTGCCAGTTTTCATTAGTGTAAAATAAAAGAGCATCCAACAAGGTCTCCCATGACATCGTCTTCTGATTAAATATTCACTAATGGGGCGCAGGAACATTGGTTTTTATTATAATGATAGAAAGCTTCTGGAACATCTAGAGATACAGAGGAAAGAATTACTGGTTATTCTTTCACAATATGGGAGGTATTTCTTATGTGTGTTTTATTTTTTACAAACAGGTATAACACAGAAGCCACTGCATTAGATACATTGATGCATTATCATGTCAACACAGAGTTTATCATTTTATCATTTATTTTACTAAGCATTTCTACTTATTTTTGAATATGAGTCAAAGATGGGATTTTAACATTGTGATGCAGCTTTGAATTGTTTCATATACTGTCTCGTTTTAATGTTATTTTTCAAAGCAAACAATAATAATCTTGCATTTTTACAATGAACTTCAAGCCTCGACATATTATTTGTCATTTTTATATCTTTATACTTTGTAAAAATTCTTCAAACCATACATTTGTTAGAAAACAATCATTTGAAATCTAATTAAACATAGTATGATCACTTATTATTTGCTATTTTTTGATTTGCACAGATGAGAACACATATGCTGTTTAATGTTTACATGCACATGACACTGAATGATGACAAAGTTTTGTTTTCATCTATACCTTTACATTTTATTTTCACAAACGTTCTTAAAAACATAAAAAGTAGCATTTTATGTTAAACATTAGATTTTATATACTCACTAGCCACTTTAATTCTACTATTCCCACAGTGTAGGTAGATGACTTTTTATATTCTTTTAGTCTAGCAGCAAAATATACAGTAAATACCTTATTGACATTACAGAAGTTCATAAGAAGTGAATGACTATGTCTTTTGCTCTTGTTGTTGATGCAGATGCAATAGATGTAGTCATTTTAAAAACAAATGCACAGACCCAATATACTGATATGCATGTTTACTCTTTCACCTTTTTAGCTACAACTAAACAGATCTCGCCACCCAATTACTCCCATAGTATTTATTTTTCCTACTATGGGAGTAAATGGGTGACAAGATCTGTTTGGCTTATGAGATTTTCCCCAAATATATTTCTTTGTGCTCAGCAGATCATGGACATTTACACAGGATTGGAACAACCTGAGGATGAGTAAATGATGGCAGCCTTTTTTGGGTGAACTGTCCCTTTAAGACATAACCGATCAGGAATTTTGACATTTTTCTAAGAATTCCTCAATTCTATTCTTGTTTTCTTATATGTATGTCAATCATACACCACTTTAGTGACAATGTGGATGATGGTAAAGTTTACAACTAATCACAGAGTTTACAAGTGATCTCGTGCGACGTAATAATGTATGCTCCTATA
>CAIGQW010053321.1:7177576-7211472 GCA_903798125.1 Danio choprae
GGGAGAACATGCAAACTCCACACAGAAACGCCAACTGACCCAGCCGGATCTTGAACCAGCGACTTCTTCCTGTGAGGCGATTGTGATATATATATATATATATATATATATGGCCTCACGGTGGCGCAGTGGATAGCACGTTCGCCTCACAGCAAGAAGGTCGCTGGTTCGAGCCTCGGCTGGGTCAGTTGGCGTTTCTGTGTAGAGTTTGTATATATATATATACACACACACATATATATCCATGCCTAAAATCAGATGGCCAGAAAGTGATTAATTTTTTATAAATTTTTTAAATATTGGTGTCTGTGATGCAGCAAGTCCAGAGACTGTGATGTACACTATGATTTGATATAATTTATAATTTATTTAAATTTATAATTACTCAAAAAAACAATCATACTGACCTAAGTCACAGTACAACATTAACTGCAATTATTTTATACTGAAGTAAAATCTATAGAAAAATGTATATATTTTTTTAGAAATAAGTCCTGAAAAAGTATGACAGCTTTACATCGCAGGACTAAATTACCTTTTAAAGTATATTAAAAAAGTCCTATTTTAATATTTTGAAATATATTTTTAAAACAAATTTCAAGTGTAATAAAAATTAAATTCTTACCAACCTCCAAACTTTGAACTGCCATAATTTATGTTTTCTTTAAGTGAAAAAAAATCCACTTACAGTTTTAATACAAAATTATTAGCAATTTTTATTCTTTTAAAAAAATATTTCTCAAGTCATGCTTAACTTATTTCTATTACATTTTTCTCCTGGAGAAATTCTCCTTTTAGTTTGACTTGAATATCAAATATATATTATTAAAAACTGGCTCTAGAAAATACAGAAAAATTTGACAAATAATTAAATTAAATGTCACAGGAAGGCTAATAATTTTGTCTTCAACTGTAGTTCTGTCTTTTAGATTACCATGTATTTAACCAAGCCACATGCTAGCGAAAAAATTGACATTAAAATCAGCTGTAAGTGAACTCTCCCGCTTGCCTTGTGTGATAAACATTAATTAAATGCCTCTTTCAGCCTATGTCAAGGGCTCCAAATCTCTCATTTACGAGTTTACAATTCAATCAGTATTCACAGAACTCAGATGCCTATGGAAACGTAAACCTCCACTCTATATACCAATATTTTCAGCATGCATCAAATGAGCGGTATGCTAATAAAATGAAGTAAACATCTCTCCTGTTCAATACAGAGCAAAACCCCCTTCAGAAATTGTTTTGCCGGTGCATCGGAACTTTAAACGTCTGGAACGGCAAGCCGAGGAAGAATGCAATATGTGAGGCCACCGCTGATGTGCCACTGTCAAACTAAATCAGGCATTCAGGCAACAAAACAGGCCCTGGGGAATTGTTACAAGCCACAGCTAATAAAAGCCGAGTGCTTCATGATTAAAGCTGGCCTCACTCCATCAGAGAGATAGAAGACTGCGCGAGCATACAGAATTGACATTAGCCCCAATCAGACTTTCAGACGGTTCGGCGCGTGTGGCCGACCGCGGCTGTGATTTGTGAATAATAACTGCGGTTCACTCACCACAATTGGCCTCGTCCGAGCCGTCAGCACAGTCTGGATCTTCGTCGCACACCCAGAGCTTGGAAATGCAATGCATGCTGGCCTTGCACTGAAACTGGTCTGGAGAACATGTGCTTTCAGCTGGAACATTAGAAAGGAAGGAAAGGACAGTGTATAGTGAAGAGCTGTTGTTATGCTTGAGAGTAAAAAAAATACACATATAGAACTTGGTTGTACTTGTAAAGGTCATTTGTGCATGTGACAGTGATTCAATAAAGGAAGAATGTATGTAGAATGTTCAGTTTCTGTATGTTAAGACAAGGTCTTCTGCAATTACTAGCCAGAAAATGGAGGAAATGACAGGCTAGGAATGTTAGTCAAGGCTGGGAGTGAGAAGGTCAAGTGGAGGGGTGACGTATGGCTTTTCTATAAGTACTTATTTTTACATTATGTATTTTTTTCTTTTTGTTGTTTAAAGGTCACATTAGCCATACCATCATATAGTTTTAGCTTTACATATAGTGTTTTTTGTGTCCCTGAAATGCTATTACAGTTTGTATGAATAAACTTAACTAGTTTTTTATTATATATTAGTAGTAGTGAAATACGTAACCGGAAGTACGTCTGTTTACAGTTTTTGTTTTTTTACAAATTCACCAGAGGCCGCTGCGTACGTTTTTTGATGATGTCAAATTTCTCTCACGTGTTCTCTTCTCGCATAAATCCACCAGAGGGCGCAATATACACTTCAGCTGACCAGACCAGCTTGCTGTCGACTGATTGACTGACAGACTGGCCAACTAACCCCCTTCCCTAAACCCAACCGATACTGTTTTCAAAAGCAATCTTGGCGGGATGATTTCACTACATTTTCAGCCTGATATTTATTTATTTATTTTAGTTTTTTGCTTTTGTTTTATGTGGTTTCTGGAACCGTTCTTCACCGCGGTCAACTGTGCTCTGCGTCCCAAGTCTACAGACATCTGCGAAGAGCCACTGGGCAAACTGGTAACACCGGAAAAGCCGTCCATACGGAGGTAAGCGGTTAGCTGGTAGTGCGAAAAGGAGCAGAAGTCATATCGCCCCGTAGCATTCATTTTAAAGACAAAATGCAGCCAGAGGTAAGTCTAATCTGCACTCTTCAGAAAAAAACAGGGGTACGTATCCACAATGAGCCTGTGTTAATTATTTCTGTTGATCCTTTTATTTGCTATAGTTTTTTTATCCAACTCCACATAAAAGCCACATTTGAGATTTGTCAGTCTGGATCATTAAATTCACAGCGGAAAAGTCCAATTTGGCAGAGTTCGAGGAATTTCTGTCACAACACCCTTTAGTTTACAAGAACGGGGCCCATTATAATCAGTGTTTAATGAGGGGAACAAAAACTGTCATGGCATCACTTACGGCAGTCCGTCTCATCCTCGCCATCCCCACAGTCGTCCTGTCCATTGCAGCGCAGGTTCAATGGTATACACTTCTGCTTTCGGCTGCACTTGAACTGGCCTGACAGACAGATGTATGTATCTGCAAAAGAGGAGAGACATGACAGTGAGGAAAACCTGATCAATGCAGCACAAATAAAGTCATAAGATCCAATACGAATGACACCGAGATAATAGCAGAAACAATATTATTCATGTTAAAAGTGCCAAATGTCTTGAATCTAAAATCAGCTTTGGTCCAATACATCCCCATTATGATCATTAAATGACAAAACACCCTGTACTCTGTTCTAATACTCCTAAAGTGGATATTGATCGTTTGATAGGACGGAGACTCTGTATAATTGAACATTCAGAGACAGCAGCGCTAAAGAAGATTTGCTGCTGATGAAAATTCTTGCCAGATCCCCCCCCCCCCTTGCCACATACTTCACAGCAATGCAATTCTAGCAGGGAGTCCCGATAGTCTCACACAGTGAGAAAAAGCAATGGATCTGTCGATAAGAACATGGCATTTAAGAGCAGCTTTCGTATGTATTATTCTGCTCACCACAGTTGGCCTCATCTGAGTTGTCCCCACAGTCATTTTCTCCATCGCAGATGAAGGGAGGTAAAGCGCAAAGGCCTGTGCCACACTGAAATCGCCCAGGCTGGCATTTGAATTCCGCTGCAAAAAAACAATGATTAACAGTGAACTCCGGAGGATTCGAAGCAATTTGCACATGGGTGTGTATGTGTGTTTTTAAACCTGAGCCATGCAAGGCTGCCTGAAATTTGCGAGTCAACCCACGTTCCATTATGTCTCTAAAAGCACTTGTACGATATTTAATGCCCCCCTGCCCTTTATCGAACAAACACGGTTCCACCTATTAACAGCAGCCATTGGCAGCCTGTCATTTTCTGTTTGTACTGCTCAAGTGAATCACCACAAAGTGAGGCTAGACACAAGCTCACCAGGAAACAAAATTAAAGAAAATAAGTTCCTTCTTTCTCACAGTTTGAAGGTCAGACTTGTGTGAAGCTGTGAACTACTTCATCTTCATACTGTATATAACAGTACTTTCATGTGTGTGCTACAATCACAGGTCATTATAACTGATGCGGATGCCAGTTTCAGAAGTAACAAGCTATATTGAGATAAACAATGGGTCTCATTCCCAGCATCTGAATGTTTTTATAAATAAATCACGATGCACCAAAAACTTGTAGTAATTAGAACTGTTCCATTACATTAACTGCTGGTGGCACCATTACTTGATTTCTTTGAACAGAATATGTAATATTAACAATATTACAGGTTTAGGGACTTAGATATGCACATTTGCCACATTTGAGTTTATAGTAGTAGTATTTTGAGCTTGGGGTGGGGGCATACAGATGTCAAATAACAGATAAGTCACTGTTGTTTGACCAAACTCACAATTGGCTAGATTAAGGGTTAACAAAGCAGTAGCCAAGAGCTCAAACACCATTCAATGTAATGTATAAACAAACATAACATTTAATGGGGGCTAGTCCGGGATCAGTACCCAGCACTGAGAATAAGGAGCAGTGAGAATAAACAAACTTATTTTGCATATAAGAATAAGATGATAAAAGAAGATAGAGACACAATGATGTAAATGAAACAACAAGTAAATCTTGTAAGAAATTAAATAGTTTTTTGTTACTAAAAATAGCACTTTTGACTGAACAATCCCTTTAGGAGCAAGCTGAAGCCTCTGCCAAGCAGTTGTTCTGAATGAACATGTACGCAATAATCCAACATGGCTTGTGCTCATCTTTCAGTTTTTGCCTTTCAGCAAATCTGAACATCACAATGTAATTAATATTCATGACCCAAGTTACAGCGCCGAGCAGAGATCGTCATCCACCACGAACAACAGAAGAAAAGTAAAGCTGTCTGACATAAAAAACTGTTTTTTTATATTCATAATTTTCACAAGAAGGTCTCCCTATTAAAATGTGAACGACAAAAACACAATAGCGCTGACGTTTCAGGAAAGATTTACTTTTAAGCTCGTCTCATATGAGTGTAACCAAGGCAACTAGGCATATAAAACAAAGTCATACATCCAAAGAGATTTACATCATGCCCCACACACTTTTTGGATTGTTTTCTTCAAAAAACCCTGGTTACGACAATGCATGAATATTGCAAACTGCTCAAAACACAAACAACAGTGCAGGTTGAGTAACATGAGAAACAAAGCACTCACGACAATCCGCAGGCTCATCAGAGCCATCACCGCAGTCATCCACCGTATCACATTTCCACCAGAATGGGATGCACTCATCCGTTCCACAGCGGAACTGCAAAAAATGCCAATCAGTTATGGGAAGCATAAACTACAGCAACCCTAATGGCATGGAATCACCATTTTGGCGTACAGACCTGGCTGGCTGTGCAGTTGGATAGGCATGTCTTGTTATCGGCGGCCAAGTAGAAGTTAGTTGGACAGGCGCATTTGTGACCTCCACCAGGTGAGAGCAAACAGAGGTGGCTACAGCCTCCATTGGCAACTTGACACTGGTGCTTGGGGACTGTCAAATGAGGGTAGACATGAGTTATATTGTAAGGTTATTTATAAAAAAGTATTGTTATGCCATTCTATAATGTAATGCAAAAAAATAAAATAAAATAAAAATAGAAAAAATAATATATATATATATATATATAAAATAATAATATAACACTTTAATTTAGGGTGACTGTTACATGTTCCATGCACTTACTATAGTAATTAAATGAATTATGCATACATACATGTAACTAACCCTAAACCTAACCCACATTCTAACTCCAACCATATAGTAATTATGTGCATTTAATTAATATTACTCAATAGTTAAATCAATAGCTACACTGCAACTATGTCACCTTAAAATAAAGTTTAACCTATAACAAATATTACAAATGTTGTTTATTAAAATTATTAATACAATGTTCTTAACACCATAAAAAAAATTGAAGACCCTTTTACTAAAATGTTCTTTGGGGAACAAGAAAAAAAGGTTCTTCTATTACCCATTACATTGATCAAAATACAAAGTAAAGATATACTTATTATGCTTAAAAAAAATCTTATTTTCAATTTATTATCATAATTAATGTTAATTTGATCTTTCTATTTTTAAACAAGTGCATGGTTTCCAAAACATTACCTTTTTTAACAATATTTTACAATATTACTGTTTTGTAAAAACATTTAATACAATCTTACTGACCCCAAACATTTAAATTATAATTAAATGACAAATAAATAATAATAACAAATAATAATATAATATAATATAATATAATATAATATAATATAATATAATATAATATAATATAATATAATATAATATAATATAATATAATATAATATGGAAATTCCAGACCAAGATTCAAAAATCTGTGTAAGAGTGAGTATATAATGCCATTGTTGTAATTTTGGGGTAAACCAAGTGTTAAATTAATATAATATTAATTTGAAACAGTCTCTACCTTCAGGTTGGCGCAGCGGGTGGTAGACAATGACAGACTTAATGGCTTGCCATGAATTTAGGAGTTCAACAGCATTAGAACCAGTGGTCTTATGAGCTCGGCGGAGAGATTTGGACTTCCCGTCAGTCCAATAAATGAAGTCCTCGAACAGCGTGAGCCCCATCACACCCTGGATGTGGTCATGAGGAACTGAGGTAGAGAATATCACACCATGTAACATCATTAAACCTGCATTATTGCATATATAAGTCAAAAACATTTTACTAATTCCAAATCAAACAGTTCTCAAGTTAAAAACAATATAAAAGCATAATTCACTCAAATATGAAACCTAATTATTAATTTACTAATTACTCACCCTCCAATTGTTTTAAACATGGATGAGTTTCTTCCCCACATAGAAATCTTATATATGGCAATATATGCAAATTACATACATGACATACAAGTTCATATTTGGATTTTACATATATAAAATATGTCGACGGAGCGGTGGCTCAGTGGTTAGCACTGTCGCCTCACAGCAAGGTCGCTGGTTCAAGCCCCTGCTGGGTCAGTTGGCATTTCTGTCAGTTTGCATGTTCTCCCCATGTTCAGGTGGGTTTCCTCCGGGTGCTCTGGTTTCCCCCACAGTCCAAAGACATGCGCTATAGGTGAATTGAATAAGCTAAACTGGCCGTAGCATATGAGTGTGAATGTGAGAGTGTATGGTTGTTTCCCAGTGCTTGGTTGAGGCTGGAAGGGCGTCCGCTGTGTAAAACATATGCTGGATAAGTTGGCGGTTCATTCTGCTGTAGCGACCCCTGATTAATAAAGGGACTAAGCTGAAGGAAAATGAATGAACGCAATATATGTCATATATGCAACATTTATTTTGAAATATTGTCTAATATGCCGATATTGTCATATACTGTATGTAATTTTCTAATAAGCACAACATTTTTAACAATATTGGTAGACAAAAAGTGCCCTTTGAATTCCATTGTATGGTGAAAAAAGTCCATTTGGACTAAAAAAGTTCTTAAAAATATCTATTTTTTGTGCTCATTAGAATAAAGAAACTCATACAAGTAAATGATGATGTGATTTTATTTTTGGGTGACATGCCTTTACCATTTGTGAATGTAAGTACAATGACAGACTGTTATTATGATTATAATTATTATTATTATTATAGTTTACACAAAGAAGATTGTGGCCTTTCATTGTTATAATGCTAAAAGGCTTTACTGTGCTTTTTTTCTTCTAATTCATCCTTGTTATGTACCACAAATCCAACAAATGCAAAAATGAGTCATTTCGTACCCCGGTGCCTCTGAGAACCGTCCATGTTGGCAAAAAGGATGTGATTATCATCAGCCCAGTAGATCCTCTTGTTTGTGTAGTCAATGGTTAAAGCCGAAGGGCTGTAGATCTCTTTGTTCACGATCACACTTTGGCCTTGGCCGTCCATGCCAACGCGACCCACATGAGGATTTTCACAGCAGTCAATCCAGAACACGTACCTGCGGGACAGAAAGTGACCCTCATTCATGAACTTCATATAACGTGAGACACAATCTCATCACTGTTGTTTCAAGCAGAGATTAGACACGTCCCATCATGGCAGTCATTTTCTCGCAACAAAATACAGTCTCCCAGGACTGATGGTGAAAAGTAGACAATATTTCGATTCAGAAAAGGAAGCAGCTGTACCCAGTTTGAGCATCCAGTGCCAGGTCCGTTGGGTTTTTCAGGCCCGAGCTCACTAAAATGGTAGGATATAAGCCATTGGATTTGGAGACTTCCAGTGTTTTTCTTTCTACATCACACCAGTACAAGTTCTTCCCGATCCAGTCCACGGCCAGTGCACTTGGTACAGCTGTTCGGTGAACAATCTAAAGCAAACAAGGTGGATTCAGATCAGTTACTGCAATCTTGTCATATAATATCACTGCATTCAGCAAGCTTGATTATGGGAGTTTTGTTGTTAGGAGAAAATGAAGTAAAATTTTGTCATTATTTTCTTAATGTCATGTTCTTAAAGCATATATGACTTTTTTGTGGTGGAACACAAAAGTTGAAATTTTGAGTAATTCTCCTTGCTTTTTTGTGCAATTTCAATGGAAAGGGACTTTCAAGCTTCAAAACAGGATACAAATCACCATAAAAGTGTCTTAAAGGGATAGTTTACCTAAAAATGACAATTCTGTCATAATTTACTCACCTTTTACAAACCTGCATGAGTTTCTTTCTTCGGTTGAACACAAAAGAGGATATTCTGAAGAAAGTTCATGTAACATGTAACCATTGACTTCCATAGCATTTGTTTTTTTCTACTGTTGAAGTCGATGGTTACAGTTTTTCAGCTTTCTTCAAAATACATTCTTTTGAGTTCAACAGAAGAAAGAAACTCATTAAGGTCTGACACCACTTGAGGGAGAGTAAATAAGAAGTTCGTTTACATTTTTGGGTGAACTATTCCTTTAAATGTAGTCTGCCTGTGTCTTAAATGTAGTTTGAACTAGATGAAATGTGTGAACTGAATAGTGATTCACAGAAATAATTCACAAGAACAGAATGATTCATTGAAGATGGATCACTTTGTTCTGGTTCTCAAAAGCCTCCGTTTCCATTCACTGTAACTGCACAAAATCATAGCCACTATGTTAAGACTGTAGTTGTGTCCCAAAATGACACACTATACATTTACTGTATAAAATTATGCCATATGCACTTAGCTGTCAATGTTTTTTTTTTAAAAATTAATTTACAGTGTGAATACTTGCAATATTAAAGCTTTAAAAACTCACATATTAATAATAACGGCTTCCCAGTGTGCACAATTTATATACAGTTGGGTAACAGGGATGTGACATGTGATGCAATAACGTGTCACTGGTTAAAATTGTCAAGAGTAGACATTGTTGGAAACATAATTTCTTACATACTGCACTTTTAATTATTGATAATAAATCAATTAACTTGAAAGACAAGTCTAACCAGTTAATGCAACTGACCCCAGAACATTGATCTTTTGTGTGGACCAGGAGAACAGATTTAACATTTACATTTAGAAAAAGAGTGAATAAACCATCAAAAATATTCAGAATAATCAATTCCTTTAAATGAGTTATTCCGTCTGTTTAGTGCAGTGTCTGGTGCTAATACTGCATAGCGTACTTATAAAACAAACGTTGTCATCAAAACATAGCGGACGTCTGCAAGCTGTCATTGAAAGACATGATGTGCTTTGAGATTTTCTCTATTATCATCATCTTCTGACAGGACATATATAACTGTGCCAATTGACAAGACCGCCCCTTCAGCAGTAATTTCAGCAAAGCCGAGCTTGAAAAAGTCTCTGAAATGTCAATGATTGAGGAACATTTCCTCAATCAGGAAAGTGCCTCCAGATGAGGGGATGAGAGGAAACATTAATATTCTGAGAGGGAAAGAAAGAGCTTCTGGTATTCTAGTGATCTGGTCCATCTCTGATTTGAAGGATCGCCTTGTATGAAAATGAAGGCTTACTCCTTTAAAATGTCAACATCTGAATACATCAACATCGAATGTGCACATGATGAATGATTCTCACAACATCTGCATTTATATATGAACGCTAAAATCACTTTTTAGACCTAACCAAAGGGTTTTGTGTGTCCTAAAGTATGGCTTCTAACTTATATTTTAGGATTCACAAAACACAGCTAAAACTGATGACCTAAATAATTGACAGTTGTATGGAGTGAATCCGTATTTCCGAGGCTATATAGCATAGAAACTTTGGTCCATTATATATTAACAGACAAAATCCCTTATTGAATCACACCAAAGGCAATGCCTGAGGCATCGAGCAAACATTTGCTGCCAGCGGGTGTCCTATCACTTGCAAAATAATGCATGAAAAAAACACTGATTATGCAGTAATGTGTATGCAGGCTATAACTTTATTTAAAAAAAACTGTAAATTGTAACTTTTCCCTATTCATTATGGTCATGCCAAGAGTTTGCAATGAATTATTTGCAATAAACAATGATTATTTATTACTTTAATTTAGTGGATCGGTTGCAACAAGATTTGTGTTATATACCTTTTATTACAAATAATAAATAAGAATGCACATTATCTATGCTTTAGCTTTTTTTTGGTCTCATTCTTTTTTTTAATTACTTTTATTGTAAATGTTGACAAATGATCCCTACATTTATTATTTTCAACACATTTTCTGTAAATACAGATACTGCATCTATAGCATTGCCCATATTTCTAAAAACTAAACCCAATTACAAAACTCTGGGCCTAAAGAAAGACTTTAACTCAGAACTGAGACACTGTGGTGACAATCATAGGCCTTCAACTTGAATGCACTATAAGTACAATACAATTCTTACTAAGGACATTTTTCCTAAGGCTAAGACAACTCGCAATGTGAAAAGGTATAGCAACCAGTCCAAACATACGCTACACAGGCAAATGCACACTACAGTTTAGCCACATAAAGGAAAAATGGATACATAAAAAAACAAAACCTTAAAGGTGCAGTAGGTGATCTGCCACAATGCTAACCGGTCAAATCTCTGAAACACAGTCCCTCCCCTGCCGTCCAAAGCCACGCCTCCTGAAACACGATGCGTGTGCACCATAAAGATGACAGCAGAACCCTCTCTCATGTGTTGAGCTAAAGCGACTAATGCTTGGCCAGCGGCGTGCAGGAATTACACTTATTACTAAGCCATACTTACATGCTATTTCTGACCGAATATTCAGAGTAGCATGGTAAACAATATAGGGAGCTGGACACAGGTTGTCATTGTTCAAAAATGAACCAATGTGACGTGAATATAAAACCAACTTCACATCAGTAAAGCAAGCTAGGTGGAATAGCGCTATTTAATTATGTTTTGTTGTTAAACTAAATAAAATCTACATCATCAATGCTGTAAAAGGTCCCTTATGAAACTGAAAATAGTCACATCAATCTTTCACCGGGAGATTTCAGTGGCTGAACAACACTTCTGTGCAAATAACCCATTTGTAACAACAACATCTACATCAGCTTTGTGTGAAGAATAAATAAATAAAAAAATAAATAACATATTACATTATTCAATATATCAACATTTTATGATAAAACAGTAATAAAAACAATAATAAGTATATTTACAATGATTCATTTATAATCATCTAGATGTGTGTATGTGTGGGTGTGTGTGTGTTTGCAAGTACTGATGCTTTTATTGGTCTCCTCTCTCTTTTTGTGACAGGCGTTAATGTATTGTGCCGCTAGAATGATACAGTCAGTTTTTTCCCTCAGTAAATATTGCAGTTGTGTTTTGTTGTCTAACTCAGTGAATTGAGGGTAAATGCTCTGGAGTTTGCCAGCACAACAAAAAATGTTTCTGAAGACAATCACCTACTGCACCTATAAATGAATGTGAATGTATGTTTTAGCCATGCATATAATTCTTTTAAAAATTAAACGTACACTGTAAGATTGAAAACTTGAACAAAGTCTTTGTTTTCATGCTTGCCTTTAAAAGCACTAGTGAACTGTCAGCACTAGTAGGCAAAACAGCAAATAAATAAATCTAAAAAAATTCAAATGAACTGCTGCCCCATTTCCAAAAGAGCCTTTGCAGCTGTGGAAAATTTTTAATCTGGGATATTGTGACGTGAATGTTCCTGGAAGATGAAGAATTAACTTGAACTTTTTAATGAATAATTAACCTTAAACTTCCAGTTTTATATGTTTATTTTAATCGATTCTTGCATCTCACAGTCACTAATGACATTTTTTTAGCCATTCATTCATTCATTTTCCTTCGGCTTAGTCCCTTTATTCATCTGGGGTCGCCACAGCGGAATGAACCGCCAACTTATCCAGCATATCTTTTACACAGTGGGTACCCTTTCAGCTGCAACCCAGTACTGGGAAACATCTATACACACTCATTCACACACATACACTATGGCCAATTTAGTTTATTAAATTCACCTAGCACATGTTTTTGGACTGTGGGGCACCCAGAGGAAACCCACACGAACACGAGGAGAACATGCAAACTCCACACAGACGTGCCAACTGACTCAGCCAGGACTCAAACCAGTGACCTACTTGCTGTGAGGCGACAATGCTAACCACTGACCCACCGTGTGCCCATTTCTAAGCCAACTTTTGTCAAATTCTGTCCATATCAGCAAATTCAAACATTCCTAGTTATAGTACAAAATAAACAGGGATTGACTGCTTGGATCTTATGTAGCTCAATCAGAAATTGAAAATTATGCAAGGAACACAGCTTATAAAACACATAACGTTAAATTTGAAATTGCTTTTGTTTTTGATGTAGAATAGTTATCGTTTGTATCAGTGTAATACACTTCCCACTGTAGATTACAATGCTAGCTGTGATTTATTTAGTAAGTGACAATTTGTTAGTAAACCATTGTTAAAAAAAAAAAAAACTACTAAAAAGTGCTAAATATTTTGATGGACCTAATTTGCATTGCGAAGTGTAAAAATGAGAAAAATAAAACCTCAGGGTGACCTTCACAATAAGTCAAAATCATATTATTATCTCCAACATTGTAGGAGAAAAAAAATAAATACCGCCACAAACTAGTGAATTAATAAAATCCTCAATTAAATTGCTCCTCTGCAATGGAGCTGCATCATTATATCTGCAGCTAATGATGAGTAAAGGTCTCTTACCCAATCTAAACATATTGTACCAGCTTGCATTGTCTCTATTTCCAAAATCCTGAAGATTACACCCACGAATGCTAATGAATTTGAAATGGCTTTAGCTTGTGCTGAGCAGGGGTGATAAATCAGGAGGGGGCAACACTGTGTAATGAAGCCAAATGAGGCTCTTGGCCCCTGCAATGAAGCTAATGAGATGGGGAAAAGTGTTGCTCAGCAGGTACATGGCGAAGATGTGCATCTAAGCGCTAACCATGTGACCTTAATGAGTCCCTCAAATAATGCTAAAATGAGCGTTCAAATTTATGGCTGTACGGCCGCAGATGTCTAACATTCAGATGTTGACTTTGGACCTCTTTATCGCATGCCTGTTGCTAACAGTTTGACTTATTAGTAGGGATGCTCAGATTGGTTGACCAATCGCCTGATAATCCCTTCTTAATATTCAATCGGCAGTCTTTAAACTTATAATAACCAATCTCATGTTGACAATGTGAGAAGACATGCACCTGCTGTTAAATCAGATATTGTATGCTTGTCTTTTCAATATCTGTCTGCCATGTGTTAAATAATATTAATCTTGATTGCACGATGAGGTACAACATCTTTATTAAATAACTATATCTCTATTAGCCAATCAGCATTAACCGAAGTGTCACTTAAGTCTGGAAAACATGCAATGACCACACGGGTTCCTTGAGTCTCTTCGTTCTCCCTCAGAATTGTTTGAGATGATGTTGCCAGATTTCCCTAAAAAAGCACAGCAGCTCAGTTTTCATGCTTTAAGGAAAAATTACTCTCCGAAAAAATAAGCAGACATGGCAAACAAGGGGGTTGCCACAGCGGAATGAACCGCCAACTCTTCCAGCATATGTTTTATGCATCGGATGCTCTTCCAGCTGCAACCCATAACTGGGAAACATCCATACACACACTCATTCACACACATACACTACGGACAATTTAGCTCACCCAATTCACCTAAACCGCATGTCTTTGAACTTGTGGGGGAAACCGGAGCACCCGGAGGAAACAAATAAAGTATCACTAAATATTAATTCTTACCAAACTATAAATAACTTACATCTATATATCATTCTATCATTGACATTATAGGGTTTCTCCTTTGTAGCTTCTGTTTTAAAATAGATAATAACTCTTTAAGTCTGCTTAAAAAGAAATCATAAAAAAAGATCATTTATTCATATGTGCTGTTTCTGTGGAGGATATATTGAATACAACTTATTATATAGTTTACAATTGGTAGTCTGGGTGGTCTGGTAGTTTCTGGTAGCTTCTAGTCAATGTAATGCATCCTTACTGAATAAAAGCATTAATATCTGAAACAAAAATGCTTGATGATCTGGATGATCCCCATAGATAATGCAACATGATAAAATGAAGGCTTAAAACTGATCCCTTTATCAGTGATCTGAATTAGTATCATCCAAAAATATGTATCAAAAATCTTGATTGGAGAACACTTACACATTATCATTGTTTACAGTCTTTGGTGGCTCACAATAATTAAGAAGGGAAAGAAAACGTACCTTAAGGTCGCTGCCATTCAAGCGAATTCGGTTTATCCTCCGGCCACTGGGTCTGCTGGAGTCAATCCAGTAAATGAACTCCTTCTTGTAGTCAAAATCTAAGCTGATAATGTTGTTAAGGCCCTACAGAAGAGCGAAGGAAACACAACACAGGGGTGAATTAGACGGACTGCACAACAAATGTGAGCGCAGTCAGCATGATGCATTAGCTGGGTAAAGGCCACAGTCAGCACACATAGATCAAACTCTCCAAAAGAAAGAAAAAAGAATAAGATGTTACGCATTTGTTCTTCTGTTCAATTAGCTGCGGGGCTTAATTAGCCACTTCAGCGTATGCGTATGTATCTCGACAGGATCTGGCAAAGGATGTACTTGAGATGTGAAATATACAGAGAAAGCATTTCTTTTGATGTCTGTTGGTCGTATTGATTTTGGAAAAGAGCACAGTGGATGAGAATCCACTGAGAATCCAGGGAAGCAGTTGAGAAGGAACGCTGAGGGTACATTCGTTACTGTCATGTTCATGTCAGGCTGCTGTCACTCAGTCTGGCGTTTACTAGCCCTTCTCTTCCTTCAGCGTGGCTGTTAAGATTTGGGTGACGGGCATGATGACAGATGAAGAAAAGCTCTGATACCCACATCAGATCATCAGCACTGCGAGACCTCAAAAAAAGACCTTTAGTCTTATCTTGTGGGCAGAAACTCCAAGCTTATCGCAGGTACACAAACAAGATGTGTTTTTTTTTCATGTGACATAAGTGATAACAAAAAAGACAGATCCATACAGGTCAAATGCTGTAAATCTGGAGCATTAATAGCAAGGCAAAAATGTGCAGTCTGTAGATATTAAATATTTGCTAAACGGACAGGTTTCTACCTGTAGAAAAAAAGACTAATTAAACTTGCTAATAAGAGTTGCAGTGTTGATTTTATTATAGTGAAAATGTTTGTAGGCTCATCAAGGCTGCAGTTATCAGATAAAAAATGTAATGTTGTGAAATTTAAAAATAAATAAATAAATAATAAACAATATAATTTAATAAAAAAAAATTAAATACAAAAATATTTTAATAAAAATATATGGATTTTTTTGTATTTAATCATTTTTTAAACTCAAAATACTGTAATTGTTTTTTTACTTTTTCTGTGTTAATCCATGTAAAACAGCTTTGACAATCAAAAATGTATAAAGCACTACAGAAATTAAAGTGACTTAAATTGAAATGAATAAATTGAATTTAAATGAATTTAAAATGAATAAATTGAATAAAAGTGTTAACTTCTTGCAATCAATCAATCAATCAATCAATCAATCAATCAATCAATCAATCAATCAATCAATCATAATATAATATAATAATTACACTATATAATTATAGATAAAACATGATTTGTTATATTAATTATAAATGAGTTATATTATGAACTGCAACCCTGACATTAATAGTTCAATACTGCAGAGATTATTGCTAAGCCAGCTATTTTCAGCTAGTTTTTTTTTTTTTTTTTTTACCTTGGTAGAGTTCAGAAGACAAATAATCTCAGAAACTGTACACTCAGACAGCCATTATAACAAAATAAAGTCATTCAGGGTGATAAAAACGGGCTTCTAATGAACAAGTGACTGTACATTATCTCTTTACATGCCGCACTGGCAATGTTTCAACCTGAAGGAGCAGCCAATGCTTTAATTATAGAAACTGTATGGTAGCTCGATAAATAGGTAACTAGCATTCAGTGCAGCGAACGAGATCATGCACTGTGCTAGCATGAGGTCCACAAAGACCTCCGCTGCCGGGAAGAGGCCACAGGGGCCACTCATATTTAAGGGCAAAAACCTACATCCTTTTACTCTTACTAAACACAACAGAATAAATGAAAGTGAATGACTGCCAATGAGATTTCTCCATAAAAGGCAAGTGTTTTCCGAGAGCCTATAGACGTTTCCTTGGATGACAGCCTCAATTGGTATGAATAATGTAACGAGCGCAGAATTGAGGAAAGTCACATTTCACTTTAAATCATCATTTTGCTGTTAATGACTGCAGGCCTTTAATGACACCAGCTGTGGATAATAGCATAGGGAAACTCAACTTGCTACACTCAGCCAATCAGAAGTGGCGGTTACATAGAAAATCTAAATTACATTTCATGGAGCAAATGCATTGTTGCAAAGAAACACAAAGCAATTTTCCTCTCTGCAAACAAAGTACAGCATGTGATGCAGAACTTTAAAGGCTACATTTTGGGTTTTGCTGATAATAGAACTTTGCTGTAATAATGAATGCTTATTATGCATACTTTTGAATCATGCTTTACCCTGTAGAATCTGCATTATTGCTTATTTTTAACATTTTTCTTTTTTAATTCTACATTGGGTGCATAACTGGCCTTCATTGCCGATTATTGACAGCTGGACTGTAACTAAGTACTTGTAATGAGTTGTTTTTAAGGCTATGTCTGGACTAAACCGGAAAGCAGCATCAGTAAGTTTGTTTTTTTGTCAGGTGAAAACACAGCTTTTAAAGAGGCTCTTCAAGTGGATACGTCTGTCAAGTGGTGTTTTTGTTGTGTAGACTTTGAAAACTGAGGTAACTGAAAATGTTGAGGTATGTTTAGTCTCATGATACATTGTAACGGTATGTGCTTGCTATTGTGCTATCTGCTATTTTACTGCATGTTTATACTGGTGTGTGCTGTTTACTTTCACAGTCTTGAAAAGGATAAATGTTACTTAAGTTTACACTAACTTCATATTACATTCTGCAAAGATGGCTTTGATAAAAATTTAGCCTCAGTTGCTGTCCTGCATTAAAATATGCAACGGCTTGTGCGTGGATGCAATTATTTTTATAATTGCAAATGCATTTGTAGGATTTTCCCTTTCACTTGCAAAACTTATGGGATGGGACTATTTTAGTTAAATGCAAGGTTATTTACTAAGGTTTGCTAATACAGTACTTATACATAATTATCATCAGCTCTGCTTGTTCATCGCTTAATTTGCGATGCTTTTGGTAGATTGCAGTGGTCATTATAGAAATGATTGTTATGTTCTTTAATTTGTGAATTGTCATTAGTTAACCTGCAGAACTTTCCAGTCCCATTGGTGTTTTAATGGGATTGTATTCTCACACTAATTTGCCCTTTTTAGTAAAACTGCAATTTAGTCCCAACTGCTGTTCTGCGAAAAATTTGAAAAGTTTTAAATTGTGGATGAGGATCAATTGGGAAATGGCTTAAAATGAAAATGTTTTCAAGTAATCAGATTGATATATGTATAGATATGTATATATGTGTATGTATATATATGTGTTATATAATAAGCCTAAGTAAAAAAAAAAAAACACACATTTTGTATGAACTTGCTGTTTAACTGTACAATATATCGATGGAGAAATAAACTAGCTAGTCACAATAATTTCACATCTGTCTTTTAAACCACGCTGGTTACAACTAACAGTGTCATGGTAGATAGATAACACCTGCTATTTAAAAAGTCAAAATAATGTCAGATTACTTCTGTAACTAATGAACATGTCATCTTTATTTTTGTCCTTTGATGTGTTGATAGGTTACATTGCAGTATGTCAGACCAGAGCGCGCTTGCACTGTGAATTAAATGTCACTTTAATTCTCCTCACAAACTAAAGGATGAAGAATAAAATTGGAATGAAAGCTATAAATAGAGCATGTTAGCTTGCTTATTTAGCTTGATCATGTGCATGATTAATGTAACCACATTGATGTAATGTAACCACTAACGCTGTAGTTCCAAACACACATTCCCGATGAGATTAGCAGACGTTTGTTGAAACTATAGATTCACGAAACACCAAATCTCTAGACTGGCACTGAATATAAAAGGCACACAAGACCAGCAAAACAAGCACTTGTGTTTTTAAACAGTTGATGAGCTGGTTCTAGTTCCATCAAGCCGGGAGACTAGTTAATGACTTCAATTAGTGTTTTTAAAGGGCATAGGAGACAACAGACACTATGTTGTTATCACAGCTGTGTCACCGCAGCTTAATTGGTCCACCATTAGCCTTTTACAAACACAGCAGTTTCATCTTATGATCAGGTCTCCGAAGTCCACTAACAATTTTGTGTAGCAGTGCTGCAGTCTCAGCTGGCCAGATTACACGGGCAACCGTTCAATAAAGAGTGATATGAAAATAATAAATGAGAGAATGCAATTAGAAAAACAGTCGACTTAGAGCTTTACCTGCTTCAGGAGAGTGTAATTGGATCCATCAACGCTTAATTTTCTGATTTCGTGAAGATCAGCAAGTATAAGGAATGGTTCTTCAGCTGTGAGAAATATAAAGGTGACTTGATGAGAAGGAGCTGGTCAATTGTGAAGTTAACAAAGCCTGAAATCATCAGGTTCAGCTGAGAGATTCTTGAGGGAATTCGCCGAATGATATCTACCTGAAAGAGACTTGCAGCTGTTGGGGTCTTTTCTGGAAGCTTCATAGCCGTCCACACACAAACACTTATAGGAACCGTAAGTGTTGGTGCAGTTCTGACTGCAGGGCAGGGTGGTGGTGCATTCGTCAATGTCAACACACGTTCTTCCATCATTCTTCAGGTGAAATCCTGGCCAGCACTTACACTAGACAAACAGGGGAGAAAATGAGATGTTTGGACTGTAAATGAGTAAACTATTAAAAAGGAATAATTGATAACAGCATGTTGAATTTTTAGAAAGTAAGGCACACCATATGGCCGCAATGCAAAGAGAAATGGACGTTACACATCAGGTGTGAATTTTTAATAAATTAACAAACAGAGTTAATGATCCCAGCTAACAATTTTAGATTCGAAAAAGGTTCCCTTAATGTGCCCATTAAGTTATGTAACGTTCTGTTCATTTCGTTCAAAACATAGATGATTCTTTTTATATGATGTATTACCATATGTTTTAATAACAATAATAGCGTTTCAGTCTTATGTTATATTAATGTCCCCAGAACGTTATAAGCAAAAGTAATGTTTATTACTCCCTTCTTTAATTTCTGCAAAATTGTAAAATATTTTAGAACTCTTTGACCTCAATTACAAGGAATAAGAAGCCTACAAAAACATCTCTAACAATGAAAAAAATAATCTGTACAATTTAATATTTAAAATATGATGGATCCACCCCATTTCTCCTTTTGTTTTTATACGTTCTGTATCACTGACTAACTTTTGCACACTCAAAAACATATGTTTGCTGCTTATTCAAACTACATATTTAAAATGAGGTGAAACAACTAAACTCTTTGTTTGTTTGGGACAACTTAATTTATTTCATGTTCAATCCACTTAAATTTGTAAAATGAACAAAGTAACATTCGTCTATCAATGTTACAAGAATGTTCCAAAAACACTGTTTGCAGTACATGTAAAAACGTTCTAATAATTTTATGGAACATTCTGATAACATTCCGTTAGCTGGGATTCCTCTTTATCTACAGTTATTGCATGAAAAGATGTTGTTTAGATGATCTATTTCAAGACATTTGCCAAGTTTTTTGTTCTTGAACTGCTCTTATATATAGAAAGAGTGTACTGTGCATCATTCTAAGCCTCAGTTGCTATTTATGACTTTCTAACAACAAACTATTTTCTACATACCAAAAAAGCTCTCTTGTCATGCATTAGACCAACTGGGATTTGCCGTAGCAGTTTGCCAATTTGAATTGCCTCTATTGACTGAGATGTCAGCCGAGTCTTTAGTTATTCTAAAGATATGTCTAGGATTCATCTTTTTTTATTGGTTAACATTTGACCTTCTATTCCTGACAACTTTTTATCTATTTTATTCTCAATCTACTTTACTTTCTTGCTTTGATTATTTATATTGTCCTCATTTCTAAGCTGGTTTGGATAGACGTGTCTGCAAAATGATTAAATGCAATGTAATGTAAAGTTTTTTTGTGGGTTTTGGTTATTATGCTATTGCAAGCTGTAAGGATCTTTGTTAGATCATTTGGTGGTATGAAACTGTAATGTGGTCAAAGCTGCTTGAAACTACTTTAGCTGTGTGTTTACTGTACAATACAATTATTGCACATTTTAATAAATGTAAATGAAATAAATATAAAACAGACAAATTTGAGGTCATTACAAGATCCAGGTCAGGTCAACTTCTATGTTATGTCAAATCTTGCTGTTCCATTGAATCTGACTGAATTCCTCCTGATGCTCTTTGCTCAGTCAAGAACTTCAGTGGCTTTCTTATGATCCTTTCATTTATAGCACAGTGATTGAGGTTAGGCTCTTTGACTCAACTACTGTATATACAGTATCTATGACACCTTTATCTATTTCGAGGGTGACTGGTTTGAACTCTGTCACTAACTCTGAACACCTCAGATGTCAGAGGTCATGTAAACATGGCCCTCCTGACACCTGGTTTGGCCATCAGTAACAAAGCAGACTGTATGTCTGTAACTTGAAAGAATGAGCTCTAAAATGTCCCCTGTCAGGCATGCCTCTAGACAGCTCCCACAGGCACCTCCGTCTGAACATGCCAATTAAGTACTGTACCAATTAAACAAAAACTGGGACAAATCGTTCTTATACTTTTTTATTTTTTTACTTTGTTCCTGGGATGTTTGTCCAAGTAATTCAGAGAAAAGACCTTACAGAAACAATAACACAGCAGTTCCTGCAAATCAATTCATCATAGTTACATTTGAGCAAAACCTGTCATTTCAAATAAGCAGAATGTCTCAGAGAGACATTTGTTATTAATGTTTTTTTTTCTAATATTTGTAATGTCATTATTATTATTATTACTATTATAATTATAATTATAAAAAGCTTACGGTAACAAAATAAGTTCAGGATAAAAAGTTTCCACATTTTATTGCAATGACCCCCCCCCCCCCCCCCATCACTATATAATATCTCTATCACTATTATAACTGTTATTATTAGATTATATGTTTATTATAAAACAACTCAAAGTTAAATTGTAACTAAACCCAAATCACTTCTGGTCATATATATAAAATGAATTACATGAGTCATCACATTATGATCACCTTTAGACTAGAGCAATAAGCTCACCTCGCAACTGAATGGTGTCAAAGTTTCTAAATGTTTCTGGTGTTAGAAAATGTAAAGGAACAAACTGAAATGGCATGGCAACCCTGAACTTCAACCTCAAAAATGACGGACCTGTTTACTTGCCACTGTGGTGAGTATGAAATGTGGTGCATGAATGGCCAAACAGTAAACCACTATCCAGCCATGAGTTATCCGCAGCTCAATGATGGTAGAGGGGAGCAAAGACTGTTATCCATAATTCACAGCAACTGCAAGGCCATAATGCCATAGTCAAAATGGGTTAATATTTTGTATCAAAATACTTTAGTGTCTTGTATTTTTGTATTTTAAAATACTGTAAAATACTTTGTAAGAAGTCTACATGATGACATCATCAAAATAGGGCTTCAGATTGATGCTTTCTTAGTTATTTTATGATTAAGAAGGTGGTCAATGCTTGGAGTATGAATGGAAATTATGCAACACACATAAAGGGCTCTATTTTAACGATCTAGGCGCAGGGGTTAAAGTGAAGAGATGTAGTACTTTATTCCAACTCATTATCTGCATTATGTGGTTTTTACAGTGATTAAAGAGATCATCTTCAAGACAGGACTTTCTGTATGAAATTTGTACAAAATGTATGCTAAAATGAAAGAGTAAGTCAGTTTAATGGTGAAGGATTGATGAAATATGCCTATTGATAGAAGGTTTGCGAAGAAATGTCAGGCTCCCTTGTAAAAGTATTTTGTAGTATTTTTAAAATACAAAATACAGTATTTTATTTTGATACATTTCTGGCTGCTGTATTTTGTAGTTTATTTTGATACATGTAAAACAGCTATTTTGTATTTTATTTTAAAATACATTTCAATGTATTTTTGCCCACCCCTGGCCATAGTGCAACAAATCACCAGCAGCAACAACAGTGGTGACCAGGAAAGTGTGTCACAGCACACAAATCATCCCAGTCCTCTGTGTAAAAGCATATGTAGCTGATGACCCAATCGGATGCCCATTCTAACTACACGCCATTGCCAATAATGGATAAAATGTGCCCAAGATTATCATGTTTGGGATATTTGGAAATTTTTTTTATCTCAAGTTATGCTGTGGGTGATGTTTTCATAGGCTATTTTAGGCAGTCTAAAGTGTCCCATAAAATCACATTTAAGGTTATTTTACTTAAATATAATCACAGCAAAATATTAATTAAAATGGTATTACCAGACAACTTACAACTTCTTACAAATACTCCATATTTATGGGAAAACATTGTGCAACTCTGAGTGTGCGGCACACAGGTGAGGGGGCTTGACAAACCAACTGTTAAAGACTCTCCATATGCACCAGACACTTTCTTATAAACATTGCATTACAAGAAAATAATTGGAAAAACAAAACAAACAAAAAAAAAACCCTCAAAACAACAAAAAAGCTTGTCACTGCATCTATTTATTGCTGTTCTCTTGTGATTTGAAGTGCTTCTTGTATTCTCCTTTGTAGGTAGCTTTGGATAAAAGCGTCTGCTAAATTAATAAATGTAAATGGTATTATCAACCAACCTTGTATCCCACTGCTAGGTCCTGGCAATCCTGGGTACAGCCACTGACTCGCCGGTTGAGACATTCGTTGACATTGCAGTTTTTCTCATCTGACCGATCTCCACAGTCATCTTTCATGTCACATAAACTCTTTTCAGAAATACAGCGGCCATTTGAGCACATGAAAAATGAACTGTTGCACAAGCTCTCTATAAATAAAGCAAGCAAAGCGAACGCATTAGGGAAAAGTAGAAAGCAATTTAAACTATAAAGACATTATGTTTTTGAAAACCAATCTGAAAATACATAACATGCTTTTGGATAAAACATTAACAATCAAATAGCTTAAATTATGTAATGCTAAAATCATAAGTGTTCCAAACATATGTTATTTCAAGCTTCCTACAACTGCCACTAAGTGCAAGGTCTTTTTTTATATCTAAATGTTTGGCACTCTAAGAAAACATGCCATTTCTGCAGGTCAAAGTTATTCACTTCAACCCCCTGCTTTTATCAATGATGTTGCTTGGCCACTTGTATTCCCTCAGATGTTCAGTAAGCCCCACATCCATCAGTCAAACACATTTCAAGCACGGCTCTGTTGGGCCATTACCGGCAGCCAGGCATTTAAGGTTGAGGGGCAGCTCATCAGAGTGGTCAGGGCAGTCTGAGTAACCATCACACTCCCACTGGGCGCTGAGCAGGCATCGGCCATCAGCACAGCGAAACTCATCCGGTCCACATGAGCGGTACACTGTGTGAAGAGTGACGACTGTCAGCACACTGACACACGCTGACACCAAACACAGGCCTTAAAGAGACAGCTCATACACACAAAAATGAAAATCTGACAGCATTTATTCACCCTCTACTTGTTCCAAACTAGTTTGAGTTTCTTTATTCTGCGAAGCACAAAGGATTCTGAAGAATGTTGGCAACTGGTAGCTACTGACTTCCATAGATATTATGGAATAGTTAAAAGTTTGCAAAACATCTTATGTGTTCAACAGAAAAAAAAAACAGCAGGTCATAAATGTTTGCAAACACTTGAGGGTGAATAAATGGTGAGTAAATGTTCATTTTTGGGTGAACTATGCTTGTACGTTGTAAAATAAAAATACATAATAAAAAGTCACAACAACTTATGATTTTACGTTGCTTTAACTTATTTCTATTTCTATTTTTTCTATTTTTTTTTAAGCTAAACTAATTTTAACTTGATGTTTTATGTCAGCTTTACTGATGCAAGTTAAAATGGTTTGTGAAGTTAAATTGGTTCAACATAAACATTTAAGCTCTGTCAGTGGACAGTTTTAAAGGCCCTGATAAACTATAAAAGCAAATTTCAATTTTATTTTTCTATAAGGTATCAAAATATTCTGAAAAATAAATTCTGAAATACCTCTTCAGTGGTGTAAGTATTTAGTATATTAATATTGCATTTCATCATCATAAATGACAGTGGTGAGAAAACAACAGTTAAAGGGTTAGTTCACCACATCATTTATAATATTTACCATTGTGTTTTTTTTCAAACCCAAAATAATAATGTACATGTTATGAATTAATAATAACAGTAATAATGTTACATTATATTATTATATACTATTTATTTGATTCTATCATTTCATTATCATTTTCAAATGTGTTAATGCATATTCAAATGTTCAAATAAACTTTAAAATATAACTAAATTTAATAGAATCAGTAAACGTATTGTCATTGGAAATTCATGTTAACAAATGTAGTGTTACTAAAGTTTACATAGATACAGATATTCTGTAAAAAGTTAACAAAAACGTTCACTTGACTCAAGAACATCTAAATTACTGTTAAGATCTGCACAGTGTAAAATGTGACCCACTTCCATGTACATTCTGATAAATAAGTAATTTTGTTTTCCACAGGAAGAAAGAAACCTTACATTATTAAATAAAAAAAACATTAAAAACAAAGTGTTAGTAACCAATGACAGAATGATAATCTTTAACAGAACTAAACAATGTTGATGTGAAACAACAGCATAATACTATTACTTTCCAATAAAATAATTTGCATATTTCTTGGACGACAGTGAAGAGCTAATGAGATGATCTCTTTGAATCTCTTTGTTATGAATAATTCGCTATACTTCCTATTTCATATTTTAACCTCAGTGCAATAAGATCCAGTAATAAATGGCAAGGGTGTGTGCATACAGATGATGTCCTGTGGAGAGGCTTCCCTTTCATGTTGTGAAGACCAGGTCTCAAGTTCTCCATCAAACAGCCCACAGATGTTTCAGAGTTTTGAGTATGAAAAATAGTTTTAAAACGCCTTAGAAAGCCCCAATAATTAAAGCACAATATTGACTTGTCTTGAAATTGTTCTTCTTGATTAGGAATGTACAGTTCAAATAATACGAGCTCAGAGCTGCCTAAGGCTCACTGTACAGCTTTAATTAACAGAGAAATTCCTCATTTTCTATTAAAATACTGCACATTTCTACTATATCAATGTTGGTTTTTGTGGTATTCAATTTATTTCCTAAATAACATTAGTAGGCAACTATAGTAACTAAAGATCACAATTTCTCAATAACAACTCTGCTTCTGGGTTTGTTAGATGGTTAAAGCCTAAGTTGTATGATGTACTGATGAATTAAACACATAAACGTGATTTATTAGAAAAGTGTGGGAATTTTGATTGACTGATTGCAGGAAAGATGCTTACCGCATTCAAGCGATTCATCTGAACTGTCTCCGCAGTCATTGTCATGGTCACATACGAAGCGTTTAGGAATGCAGCCTTTGTTAAGGCATCTGAAGGAATTCTCATCACATGTGTTATTTGGAGCTGCGGGGTAAACAGAAAAACCTTGAGTGTAATTAATTCTCACTTCATCCACCTTCAGGTGCTAGACATTTCAGCCAAATTCATTACTACCAAAGGCTAAAATGTTACAAAGTACTATACAATCGTTTTTTACTGTATACTGTACATAAAACAAGACATAAATACCTTAAAGGGCTCATATATTACCCCTTTTTTACAAGTAGTATGATAAGTCTTTGGTGTCTCTATAATGTGTCTGTAAAGTTTCAGCTCAAAACACCCATCAGATCATTTATTAAACCCTGCTGAATGTGTGCATTTTGGAGTAAGATTACACTGTAGCTGTTTTGTTCCTGTGCCTTTAAATGCAAATGAGATGGTTCTTCCCAGCCACTGTTCCCACATGTGTGTCTGTTTCTCCTGCGTTACGTCAGATAAACAGCAGTCAGTGACAGAGACAGACACGGATGAAGATGATATTCAGTTCAGACGCAAAATACCAAGTAAGGTTATTTGATGTATTTGGGGTAGAGTTTATTTAAGCTTTTCTGAAATGATGAGTCACACACAAATGCCATTACATAGTGTGCAGTACGCACGCACACACGTTTAATTGTGGACTGTTTTTGCATGTCTTCTTGCGGCAAATGTGACAGGATACAAGTTAATGTACACTGCTATATCTATTATGCTACTGTACAAGATAAACCTGATTTAACATCCACAAACCGGGACTCCTGTTGTGTGTTTGAAGCAACCACATAAATGGTTGAACTGATACTATGCAGCTGTGGTGATTCCAGCAGTTATGAATTACATTGCGAGTTTGTTGTCTGTTCTTTATTAAAAACATGCACTTTTTGTTAAAAAAAAAAGTAAACTTGTAAAACCCATTCTTACGATGCAGCTGATCACAGAGAGTTGAAGAGATTTCTTTGCAAACCCTGTTCTGTGGACATGTTTATACATGTTACTACGGAGGCATTGTTTATATCAATCCAATCCATGTTGTGTTTATATCAATCCAATTTGAATGTGGACACACTATACCTACACACAGTTCAAACAACTTCCAAAAGATTTGAATCATAGGTGCCCTTTAAAGTGCCCCATTAGGCTTTTTTATATTACCTTGCATACACTTTGTCTGCTAAGTTTATAAAAGTCTTAAAAATGCATGACAAATAAAGTCATCTTCCAAATAAGTATTCTTCTAAAGTTACTCGTCTGTGTTCTAAAAGAAACAATCAATGCTGAACTGCAGAAACAAGTCGAAATGAGTAATTTCAACTTTTACTTCTGTAACTGATTTTGGATCCATGACAAATATCCATAAAGAATTTCATCAAAATCTATGGTCTGCCTGCCTGCTAAAACCAAATTATACTTCAGCGTTGAGTAATTGCTGCAGCCCATGGCACATCCCCTGCACATAACCGGTGTGGTTGAGAGCATTGATACTTCTGCGTTCTGTCTGCACTCAAAAACAAATGATCATGATGAAGTTTATCATGAACTGTAACCTTTTGATTTTATACAATTTGTCAGTTTTTAAAAATGTATGTTGTCAGATTCCTTGAAATCATTCTAAATATATTTAAATCGAATACTATTAGATTCATTCAGTTAAAAAAAATATGAATAGGGTATAAATATATCTAACTGTAAAAAAAGCCAGATCCAATTAGTTACATTCTATGAGGCTGGTTTACTTTATATTCAGGGGCAAAATTGACGCAGCTCCATACTCCACACAATATGTTAAATCCAATGTGTTTTTGTTAATTAGAATCTTTAAAACACATTGGATTTATTGATATTATTATATAAATCTTGTTATTTTTAGTTTCATTTATGTTTAACTAACAAATATCAATCACAAAGTTTATTGGTTCAATCATGTTAAAAGTATGTAATCCAAATGGATGATAGATTTATATGCAATCAGAATACATAAATCTTATTTGTTAGGTCAACATATTTTTTGTGTGTTTTTTACTTTGTAATAACACTTCTGAAACACAGTAGCATTTCTATGTTCTACTAAATAGAGTTTTTTTCTGGTGTTTTAAATTTACACCAGAAATGCATTGGATTCTACTGAAATGCATGCTGCTGTAATGCTAACATGTAATACTTGTCTGCATTTTTCCCATAAGTTTATGTGTTCGCATTGACTTTATATGAAATCTACATTCATGAATGCTTAATTTAGCTTTTTAAAGTGAACCAGACATAACAGTAGTTCAAGCTTACACTCATTCTGAGAAGAGAGAGGAAGGAACCGACAAAGGTTTAACATATTTAATCATAAAATAATCATAAAACAAAAGTATTTAAAGTCTGGAGCTCCTCCATGGGAATCAGGACTTGTTACACTCCTCTCTATTTCCATGGCTCTTGGCCCCACCCACATTCACTACAAAATTCATCACAACATTTAATAATTTTTTTTTGGAAATGTATGCATCAGGGTATGGCAAAGGCTATGTGACTGTGCGAAGGCTCTGTCAGACCTACTACATACACTCAAAGCAGTTGTATAAACTGGCCTTAAAGGGATTTTTTCTGTCATCATTTACTCACCTCTTTACTTTTTCAAATATTCATGAGTTTGTTGAACACAAAAGAAGATATTTTGAAAAATGTTGGAAACCTTTAACCATTGACTCACATGGTATTATTAAAGTTTATTATTAAGGTTTCAGGGTTTCAGCTTTCTTCAAAATATATTCTTTTGTGTTCAGCAGAAGAAAAAAAAATCATAGGGTGAGTAAATAGTAAGCAAATTAAAATTTTTGGGTGAACTATCCCTTTCGGTTTGTTTTGTCAACATCGTGTTGAGGAGGAGCATTTATTGTTAGGACAAAATATTTATTCCAGTATAACAAGACACTTTCTCTAAAACTCATGCTATAATAAACAAAGCTGCAAAATCTTACTCTGCATCTGCACTTTGCTGTTCATGAGCATAATTAATTCTCACTTTTATTTACCGTAAGGTGCTAGTCATATCAGCCAAACCTATCTCTACCACAGGCTGAAGTCTAACATGTTACAAAACACATCATTAACGAAATGCCTGTGGTTCAGAATATCTTATTCGAAAAGATGTCATTGAGCTTTTAAATCCTGACCTGAGCACAAATCACACACTCAGTTATAATGAATGGCCAGCACTGCTTAGAACAACACCTGAAGGGAACTTTCATCGATAACACATCGACATGCAGAAGACATTTCAAACAGATCAATGGGAATATTTACCACAGCCGGCTGCCGCAAGCTCATCGCTGCCATCAGGACAGTCTCTCTCCCCATCACACAACCAGCGCTTGGGAACACATGCGTACGAGCCTGGACAGCTGAACAACCCCGGCGCACAGGTCACAGAACCTGCATGATTTTTGTTAGTAATGCACCGTTAATTGCTGTTCAGGCCCAGTAATTATGAATGGCATAATATTATACATACAGGTACATCACACTCACTAGAGAAAATCTTTCTTCTTCATCAGTAATTTTGCCTTGTTTTGAAGCAAATAAATATACAGTGGTGTGAAAAAGTATAAGCACACCAGCAAGTCCACTTCTGAATGGCTGAAGACAAACAAAATAAAGACTTTGGAGTGGCCTAGTCAAAGTCTTGACCTGAATTCAATTGAGATGCTATGGCATGACCTTAAAAAAGCCAATTTATGCTTGAATGCTCCAATGTGGCTCAATAACAACTATTCTGCAAAGATGAGTGGGCCAAACTTCCTCAACAGCGTTGTAACAGTCTCATGGCAAGTTATCAAAAATGCTTGATTGCAGTTGTTGCTGCTAAGTATGGGCCAACCAGTTATTTTGGGGGCTTTTTCACACAGGGATATGTAGTTTTGTATTTTAGTTTTCCTTTAATAATAAAAACTTTAATTTAAATATTGCTTTACATGTTTACTTGTGTTTTCTTTGACTAATATTTAAATTAGTTTGATGATTTGAAACATTAAAGTGTGACAAACATGAAAAAAAAGAATCAGTAAGGGGGAAAAGACTTTTTTACATCACTGTATATATTTAATATCTAAATATTGTTAAATAATTTATACATTTAGTTGAGAAGCAAATTGTCAAGATATAACGTCTTTTTGTTTTGTTAAGTATGACCATTAAGTGAATTTAAGTTTAAAATAAGAACATGTACGTGCCTGTGAGGTCACAAAAATAATTTAAGGAGTACTTTTAAAAATACTTAATTTACTTAATTTTATATACAGTTGAAGGCTATACACTTTTTATACACATATACACTTATTTAACAACACACTTTACATGCCAATTTGCACATAACAGCTGCACATATAACGTTGTATATAGTAATATACCTGTACATACACTTGTCAATTTGCATATCTGCATTCACTACTTACTTCTATTTTTAAAATATATTTATTATCTATTTTTTGTCCTGTCTCTGTAATTCTGCTGCACTGTAGAAGCTTCTGTCACGAAAGCAAATTCCTCGTATGTGTGAACATACCTGGCAATAAAGCTCTTTCTGATTCTGATTCTGAAGACAAAAATGATTTTCCTCCTATTCATATTTTTATTGATGTTTAAATGATGTTTAACAGAGCAAGGAGATGTTTCCACAGTATTTTCTATAATATTTTCTTCTGGAAAAAAATATATATATTTTCTTAGTTTGGTTGTAAAAAAATATGGTCAATATAAAGGTCAATATTATTAGCCCCCTTTAAAAAAAATTTGATTACACATAGTAATTCATTTTTATTTTAGTTCTATAGCGCTTTTACAATGTAGATTGTGTCAACGCAGCTTAACATAGAAGTTCTAGTAAATTGAAACTGTGTCAGTCTAGTTTTCAGAGTTGATTTTCAGTGTGGTTTAATTTTCACTGCTGAAAGTCCAAACACTTAAGAGCAAATCCATCAATACGCAGTACTGGGCGTTTTGTTTTTAACATGAGCTGTACACTAGTCTTAACAGACCATCTAGTAACTAGTCATAACTAGTACCATCTAGTTTTGGTAAAAACTAAAAATCTTTTTTATGAGAAATCTACTGTGGGAAAACTCCTAAACTAAATTAGGAACCTTTAAAACCACATGATAAGAGAATTTGAGGCATTTTGCTTCTCAAGTTCTTGATATAGCTTTGTACTAAAAAACAAGACAAAAAAAAAACTCAAGAAAGAAAATTATTTATGCAGTGCGGTAATCCTTAAAAGCTGTTTAACAAATGCATAGCACACATCTATAAGTTAAATGTTGCTTATCAAGCTCTGAAAAGTATTTATTATGTTTAATTGCATTTGCTGTTATTAGAAACAGGGCAACATCATTAATATCTCGCTGACATTTCATTACAATCCAATTAAATGATTGTTTACCACCAAATATTTACTAATGCATTAAAACAAGATTGTATTTTTCTTTATAATTGGACAATTTATAATAACTGCATCATATTTAGCTTGTGTGTAAACTGAAATGCTGCTTTGAGGAACAGGAAAAATGAACATTTAAAGCCATCCAGAATAGAAAGAAAGATTAAACTCGTACCACAAAGATCCACGCTCTCGTCCACTCCATCTCCACAGTCATCTTCACCATCACAGAGCCACTGCTTCGCTATGCACTTGTTTTTCGAGCAAGCAAACTGGTTCCACAGACAGGACGAATCTATCAAAGTTTGGGAGCCACAAATAACATTCCTTAGAAATAAATGACATCAACGATTTGCGACTCATTTCTAACTGAATGCTTTTAGAGATGGTCTCTTTATTTATATATTCAGCAGACTTTGGCTGTAGACCTCTGAATTATACTTCAATTGCTTGTGCTCTCAAAAAACTACAGCAACAAAACACAAACACAATAAATACTGTACGTCAGTCTTTCTCAAAGTGGCTTTTACACAAAGATGCAACAAGGTAAAATAATTGTTTCTGCATTTTTTTGTATAATCATACTTTTATGCTCTCGTACATCACAAATATGTTGAACTAGCAGATCAATCTATCTCTGTATTCTTTTTAGTCCTTGTAGAGCTTTAAGTGCAGTTTTTAAATATATATTTGGCTGATAAATGGATATAAAATGCACATAACTTTCTTGTGCTTGCATATTTTACCGTTTACTAGGTCAGTAAATATTTCTTAATTTACTCAACATTGAAGTGATCAAAAGTGACAGCAATGACATTTGTGATGTTACAGATGGTTTCAAATAGATTTTCTGATGAAGACCAAAACTATACATCAAGAAAATATATATATATTTTATTATCAAGAACACCTCACAGATCTGTGGGAATTTAATTATAGGTTGACATAATTACATCTTACAACATGTCTATGCATGTGAAAATTGCAATAGCACGAAAGCATGTGACAAGGATGACAGTTTATGTCCAAGCCAAGTTTTTTTCTAGCTTAGACAGTCTCTGCCTGCCAAAGAGTGGTCCACTCCTGGGGTTACACCGTGAAGATTGAAATTAAGGGTCACAGCAGGACAGATTGGTCCCAAATTCCCATGATTCCTCTTGGCTGTCTGATGCTCTCTTGCTACATCTGCAGATACCCTTTCCCCATTCTGAATGCTGACAGTAAGCAACGATGTTTTGCCATTTTTGGAGAAAAAAAACATCTTTTTGGTTACAAAAAAAGGAGCAGGAGCAAGACGAAACATTTAACATCCATCCATCCATCCATTCATCCATCCATCCATCCATCCATCTGAGGTGTACAATATATGTGTTCACATATTTTTATGAAAAATCAAGTAAAATGTGTTTTCGTTCTGTTTGTGTAATTTGCTATTGAATATTCAGAACCTAATCAGAAACATCTACTGTTTTTTATCCTTATATCAATGAATCAGTATTGATTTGCAAATCCCAGAATTGATATTTAGGTCAATGCTGTCTTAGATATGAAAAAGATAGCTCACATTCAATAACCACAATCATTTATTTGTTGCATTCATTCATTTATTTAATGTGCTGCCAAATCAAATGTGACTTTTTTATCAATATAATTTAATGCTTTATTTATTTAATTAGTGGATGGAGATCTTTTCTGAAATGTGTTGAAATGCAATATTTATAAAAAAAACAAAAAAAAAAAAACACCTAATAATTTTATAGTCTGGGTTCTGTTGTTAATTGTAGATTTGATATTATTGTAATGAGCAATTAATTGGCCTGCTCAATCTATCCATCTGTCTGTCTGTCTGTCTGTCTGTCTGTCTGTCTGTCTGTCTGTCTGTCTGTCTGTCTGTCTGTCTATTTATCTGAGGTATTTGCATATTTGTAATGAAAAATCAGGTTACAGGTCTTGTGCAATGTGCTATTGCATATGCAGAATGTAATTTTAAGGTTCAGAATTGCTTTTGAAATCCTACAATAGATATTTAAGTCTATGTTGCCTTAGATATATCACATCCAATAATCACAAGCATTGTTTTGCTACATTTGTTACATTTTGTTAATTTGCTGCCAACTTTTTTATAATGGTTTTAATTTTGTCCTATAATCTTTTGACTATCCTAGGTTCTGACATTTTTGACCATTGGTGGATGAAGATCTTTTCTGAAATGTAATAATTCCAGTTTGCAATTACCATTTTTATTTTGTAAACATAAATACCAAATTAACTTTATAGTCTGTTGTTAATTGTAGACCTAATGTTAGTGTAATGTACAAGTAATTGGCCTGCTTATCTATATGTCTGTCTGTCTGTCTGTCTGTCTGTCTGTCTGTCTGTCTGTCTGTC
>CAIGQW010053321.1:7211872-7223362 GCA_903798125.1 Danio choprae
AGACAGATAGATAGATAGATAGATAGATAGATAGATAGATAGATAGATAGATAGATAGATATATATTAGGACTGGTAATGCATTATTATTGTGTTATTGCATTAATGCATACATAATTACATAATGGTGACACTTATTTGATCAAGCAATAACAATGTTTTCATTATCATTTTTATTATTATAAAAGTCCATTGCTCACTGGCTCTGAATACACACACACACACACACACACACACACACACAGACAGACAGACAAATGTGGGTTAACATTAAGCTTGAAGAACAGCATCACTTGCTCTAGCTTAATAGCAGGATGTTTTTCGCTTAATTTCACCTAATATTCTGCACAATTTGAATGACGTGAAATATGAAATTGAGGTGAATTTGCACATTGGAAGCAAACAAGTTTAGCATTTCACATCATTCGCACCGCCCAGTGAATATCTGCCTATATTCACAGAATTGCATTGACTTTGTATATAATATACACATGCAAATATTTAATTGTGGTATGAACCCAGCATCTTATAATACATACGCTGCAGGTAGTGGCGTTGTGCAAATCTGTAAATGGACTTTCTGCAGTGAAGTAAAGATTTTCAGTGCTCAGGTTATGAGGGAGTAGTGAACACTGCAGGGAGCCTGTAATACTGAACACAGCTCATGCATAAAGCTTTTATCTATTGCACTGGTTATCTGAAAACAGTGTGATGCAAGGACAGGGACTGAGAACCACTGATGTAATAATCGCTTAATTATCATTAAATGCCCAGGCAGTGGCAAAAAGCTTTGGTACTGCACTTTTTTCATATACCATAATTATTAAACCAAAACTGTGCAATACAATACTTTTGAATGTTGGGTATAAGATGAAAACAAAAAGTCAAATGAATGCAAAAATGTCAAATAAATGCAATTAATCGTGATTAATCACAGAAAAATCATGCAATTAATCAGGATTAAAAATTTGAATCAATGCCCAGCACTAATTTAATCAATGCCCAGCATATAGTTATTGACTGCAGTCCACTTAACAACCACCAGTGTCACTGATAACAAGGCTTTCCAAATTCTACATAAAGCATCTTTTTATTTACAATTACATTATATTTGTAGCCTATGATAGAATGAAGAGAATGTATTATGCTTAAAAGGCTGCCTTACTGCAGTTCTTTTCATCCGAGGCATCGGCACAGTCGATGACCTGGTTGCACCAGGAGGATATTGGTATGCAAGTTCCATCTTGACAGGATGACTCAGATGCAGCACACGTGACATCTGAAACAGAGACACTTCATTTACACCGAGAGCAGAGCAAATAAAGCACCTGGACATGCGCTTAAATGAATGAAATATTGCACACTGATATTTGTACGATATCCACCACAATTCACAGATGATAACAGGGTCTTCCAGACAGCTCTGTGGAAAATGACTTGCGAAATGCTTTCACAGCTTGAAAAATTGGTTGTCATTTTTGTGGTTTAACATGCTCCCAAATAAACCTACTACATTTTGTCTATTTTCTTTTATAGGCTGCCAAAAAATGACTTTCTTAAGTGAAATTTGCATGCAAATGGTCTAAATAATAATAATATTCATGCAAAAGATACCCACTGTTACAAAACGCCTCATCTGAGTTGTCGCCACAGTCGTCGATTCCATCACAAAATCGACTGTTGGCCACACAACGCCTGTTATAGCAGGGACGGTGACCTTTTCTGCAGCTCCTGTTGTCTAGAAGCAACGGCAGAGCAAACCTTTCACATCAGGGCACAAAAGCTTCATATCCTGTCTCTTATTTACTCTTTCTGTTGCTTTGGGCTTATTCCCATTTGCTCCTCTGGTTGAAAGCAGTAAGGAGAAGCGGCTCATTTTATTAGGCTGAAGCCTCAGGGAATGGAACTGCCACCTTAAACCAATTCTGTGTGCTTACTGCTTTCATGATGAGAGAGCGGAGAGTACATACGGCAAAGCGTTGTGTTCGCCTACTTACCACAATATTGCATTTTCTCATCTGACTTGTCCTTGCAGTGGGCAATTCCATCACATGTTAGCTGGTAGTCGATACACTCTCCGTTTCCACACTCAAACTCAGTGTGGATGTTGCAGGAGGAGGTTTTGGCTGAAAAAGAGAAGAGAAAATGCTGACAAATGTAGCAAAGCTGAAGAAGAAAATGTATAAAATTAATAAAAGCTAAAGAAAATGAATTGTGTTGCTAATCAACATATCCTTTTTTGTGTGTTGGTTCTAACAGATTTATGTATTTTTTATGTATTTATTTTATATTTTTAAACTTTTGTCATACAAAGATACTTTAAATTGATCAAAAGTGACGATAAATTAGGGCTGCACGGTATTGGAGAAATCTGACATTGTGATATTTTGTTTTTATGCAATATATATTGAGATATGAACATAATTTCACCAGATAAACTGAATATTTGGAAATATTTAATTCATTTAGATAGATTGGGACGATCAAGTATTTTTCTATGCTGTGGGTTTGCATAAATAATAAATCACATTCATGTATACATAGATACAACAGAACAAAGATAAAAGTGAAATAAACAGAGCTTTATGGTTTTCTTGAGACTCTAACAGTATTCAGGTACAGAAATTAAACAATCAAACATAAAATAACATTTTATTATATAAATCATTTAAAAATATCGTAAATATCGTTATCTTTTAATCTTTAATACATAATCTACGATGTAACTACTGTGAATACACACATTGGGATATCAATGCTCACACGATAAATTGTGCATTCCAACAATACATACTAAGTATTATTATTGATTTAAACATGGCCAATTAGTACAGTGCTCAGTATATATGAGTAAACCCCCCACAAATCTCTCATTTAAATTAATATTTTCTAAAGGATGCTTTACAATATTATATTTGTGCATATACATTAGTTTAGTCAGTACTGAAGCCAAATCTGAAGCCAATCTAACAAAATAACTTACAATAATTATTCAAAAATTAGTAGCCCAAATTTATATGTTAGGGAAAAATATTAAATAACATTTTCAAAAATAGCAAAAACCAAGAGCAACTAAAATATTATAAAATGTTGTTGAAATGTTGCAGTTTGTAATTTTCTTTGCAACATTTCACATGAATTTAAATGTATTATATTTCCATTTCTAAAGATGTTCTGTGACTAAAATATGATTTTAATAAATATATCTGTTTAATAAATCTGTTTTGTTCAAATGCACCAATATATATTACCCATATTTACTGAGAAATGGATACAAATATTAATTTTCAAAATAGGGTGTACTTATATATGCTGAGCACTGTATATATATGGCTTTACTTGTATAACACATATAAGTGTTCACGTATTATCATTAATTTTTCAAAAATTGTTAATGTATATGCAAGTATAATTAAATTTAAATAAAAATCTGATCTGGTACTTCTCTAATTGTAAAATAAAATAAATAAATAAATAAATAAATAAATAAATAAATAAATAAATAAATAAATAAATAAATAAATAAATAAATAAATAAATAAACAAACAACCATTGGATTACATTTATACACTATCTCAAATTAGTGAGTTTGTCAATATTTGACACAACTTTGAATTAAAACAACCCAGGATTTTATTACAGTATAAAACACAAATAAATGTATCACTCACCAAATATTCTGCTATCATTCAATAAACGGTATGAAAACAGTTCAGATCTTTAATTCTAAATGAGTGAAAGCCATAATTCATTCATTCATTTTCATTTCGGCTTAATCCCTTTATTAATCTGGGGTCGCCACAGCGGAATGAACCGCCAACTTATCCAGCATATGTTTTACGCAGCGGATGCCCTTCCAGCCTCAACCCATCCCTGGGAAACATCCATACACACCCATCCACACTCATACACTACGGACAATTTAGCTCACCCAATTCACCTGTACCGCATGTCTTTGGACTTGTGGGGGAAACCGGAGCACCCGGAGGAAACCCACGCCAACACAGGGAGAACATGCAAACTCCACACAGAAAGGCCAACTGACCCAGCCGAGGCTCGAAAGCCATAATTACATTTGCTTAAATTCAAAATAAATGCCGGAAACACCACAACAAGTAATTTTCTAAAATAGAGGGACTTAAATCCCCTTAAAGAGGGTGTAAATAAACTTACAGACACATCTGTTGTCATCGAGCAGTACCCGCTCTCCTCGGCAGCTGCAGTTGACTGTGCCATCTGGAGTGAGGAGACACAGGTCACCACAACCACCATTCTGGACCCTGCATGGAGACAGTTCACCTGAAACAGAGGGACACGGGCACCATCATGGTAAGAAAAATAGCCTAAATAACAACATTAAACAAACAAAAAACAAAACAAAAACAGGAGCATAGTGAAATGTCATTCCAGTCTTTGAAGTGAACAATGCATAAAACTTTTGTGCTAAAAACAGGTTGCTTTTCTAAAAAGAGCTGACTATTAATTTGACAGAAAAATGCATGTACAATATTTAGTGAATCAAAAGATTATTCAATGAATACCTACAAGTTAATAAAAAAGTGCTGCTACAAAGAAAAACTAAAGAAAATAAAACAAACATTTAAAAATGCAGTTAATCACTGATTTCTTTTATGGGGGATTTGAGATTCCATAGTCTGTGACTACATTGAAATTGCGATACTTAAAATACAATTGAACGTGAAAATAAAACATTCTGAATAATACTTAAACAATTTTTAAGTGGCTCCGAAGATTTTTTTTATGTATTACTACTTTTTAAATGGCAATGTATAAACATTTTGTAAGAAAGAATAATACAAAAAAACAGACATTTCCCAACTTGTTTATGATGGATATTTTTCAGGTTATGAGGGATTGTGATTTAGGATAATACTGAAAGATCTAATGCCAATATATAACTAAAAGTTAAGGAATTAATTCAAACAACATTCTATCATAACCAGATCTATACCACTTTTAAAAGTTATGTTAATTTAAAAAAAAATGTAAATGGTTACGTTGACAACTTCCATTTTTATAATTATAATTATAGTTCACTTAACAATTTTAAGGCAACGGGTTTACTCATTGGTTTAAGTAAAGTCAACTAATCACTTTAAAAGCTATATGTTTACTCACTTTTTAAAAGTAAAGTCAACTAATGTCTTTTTACAGTGTATTGTCTTATATACTTTATAATCAAATTACCATAACATTTTCATATTAATTACCTCCTCTGTCAAAAGATGCTGTGAAATTACACAGCTTGTGCAAAGATATCCATATCGCTATATTATCTGATGCTTTTTTAAGTGATATTTTATTTGTGCAATTGAGAGAAATGTGTGCAACGTACTGTATACAGTATTTACATATTCAACTACACTTGAATCTCAGCAGGGTGGACTGCAGTTACAACGTAACTTCAACTCAACTCTTAACTAAACTCAACTAATTCAATTTGACAGTATCAACACCATTATAATGATATTTTAGACCATGACAGACATTTGGGGATGACACATCTAGAAGCATTTTAAGCAGTATTAGAAAGAATAAACCCTTTTTGCAGTTTTGAAGACCTTTTATAGTACATAAACATACATATACTGTAAAAGGCAAAAAAAAACAACACAACAAAGCAAAGGCCATCACATGGCCTCTTTAAGCAAACCTATGACTAATTTATACAGATGTCATAAATACTCTTTATGCCTGCTCTAGACTTTCAAGAGGTTAAGCACAATGCGCTCTTTAGATTATTATCAAATCATGTTGGAGAACAGGGTTTCAGCCATTAAAGCTAAAGGAGCACCAACCAATACCAAGACATTAAGCATTTTTTTACTCAAATAAATGTGGAGATGAAATCATTTTTAATTAAAATCTAGAAGTCCTATATTACTTCAATTAATCAGACTGACCAAAGTAGTTTCAACTGAACATCCACACCGTCAAGAAATGGTATGAATCCAGAACACCGCACCCTTGGGAACTTTAAGAAGCACCTAGATCAAATTCATTGCGCTGTGACTCAGCATGAATATGGAAATGAGCCTCGATATCAAAAGGTGGTGTGTTAAACCTGGCACACTGTCAGATGAAAGTACAGGAAAGAAAGATTTTTTTGTAAGAAGATGGCATTGTTGATCAGAACAGCTGCTATCCTCAAATCTGTTCTGGAATGAGCACATCTCTCTCTGGCAGTGCTGACTGCTAACATTCTCTAGGTAAAAAAATAAATGGTTAAGGGCAGACAGCTGCAATCATCTGGCATGATCAAACAAACGAGAGGAGAAAACCCCTCACAGCAGGCTCACAAAACAAGAAACCGTCGGGAGTCTCTTAAAGCGATTTCCCAATGTCCTACTTTTCACATTTGCGACAGTTCAGAGCATCCTCTGCGACTTGAGATTACTTTTTAAATTAATTACGTCTCCAATTTAGTTTGCTTGGTTACTAAATAAGTCCACTGTAATTTATCATTCCGACTATTCCTTAGAAATCAAAATGAGCCACCACCAGCGAGAGTTTGGCTGCGAATCCAACGCATGTAACACAGATATGGAAAGCTTCAGAGCCCAGTGGTTTATTTCGGAATACTCACAGTTATTAGTGTCTTTGGCAACTGCTATGATTCCCATTGGTTGGTGAGGAATATCGGCTCGGAGAACTTTAGTTTCTCCTCCAGTGAATTTGTTGGTCCGCAGCACAGCTCGTCGAGTCCAGTCAGACCAAAAAATGTAGTTTCCATGGATAGCAAGTCCAAAAAATGTGCCTGGTCCTGATCTTACAATCACCTAACAAGAAATACAGAGGACAAGAACAGAAGATGTTCTTAGAGACTGGAAATTAGATTTTTAACTATACTGTATTGTTTATGATATGGTATTTTGGTATTTTTGGTACCAAATTGTATTTTTATTTTGACATGTATTGTTTGTATATGTATTTATACAGTTGAAGGCAACATTATTAGCCCTCCTGTGAACTTTTTATTATTATTTAAAAAATATTTTAAGTGATTTGTATAAGTAAATGCAAGTGACAAGGACATTTTTCCACAGAATTTCCTATTACATATTTTTTCTACTATATATTCTCTTTCCTTATAGTTTGGCTGAAATTAAAGCACTTCAAAATGTACTTTCATCGTAGAAAAGACAAAATAAATTAGTCATTAGAAATTAGTTAAAATTATTATGTTTAAAAAATGTGTTTAAAAAATATCTCCATTAAGCAGCACTTGGAAAATACTTGAAAAATAATTACAATTCCACAGGAGAGCTAATAGTTTTGCTTTCAACTGTACATGTATAAAACATGACAGCAGATACAGTATCTTCTGCTTACTGAGTTTGCTTTTTTAATTAAACATACCTCAAACATTATCAAACAGCAATACTTTAAAATATTTCTATATAAACTTAAAATAAATTCCATTTGCTTGTGTTCAGAAGAACAACATTTACTCAAATAGAAGAAAAGAAAAAGAAAATTATCAACACACATTTACCATCACAAGGTTCTTTGATCCATTTTGCTGATTTAATTATTATTTTTTTAAATGGTAGTGTAAAGTATATAAAATTAATGAATTCATTTTCCACAGCAGAATGAACCGCCAACTATTCTGGCATATGTTTTACGCAGCGGATGCCCTTCCAGCTGCAACTCAGCACTTGGGAAACACCCTTACACTAACGCACTCATACACTAGAGCCAATTTAGGTCATCCAATTCACTTATAGCAAACTCCACACAGAAATGCCAACTGCCCCAGCCGGGACTCAAACCAGCGACCTTCTTGCTGTGAGGCTACAGTGCTAACCACTGAGCCACTGTGCCCCCCTCTATATTCAAATTGTACTACATATTATTATGTATTATATGCTCAATATTAATACAGTTGTTCAGTTCACACAGCACATCAATGTAATGTACAGTTTAAAACATAAAGAATGATTTTGAGATTCCACAAAAACTACATTTAACACTGTTTGATAGATTTGCTGTGTTTTTATATTAATAGTGTCACTGAAATAAATTTTTAAGGATTGTTAGAAAGCTGCAAATCTAAATGTAGAACCGGAGTAAGTCATCATGCATTATTAAATATCATATTTTTCTGCCGTCATATATTAAAAGCTTTGCCACTGAATATAACATGTTTAACCCATGTTTTTTAACCGCCAGTTTAATACAGAAATTCATCTTACATGAAACCAGTGGCTTACAATTGCAGACAAGCAAAAAAAAAAAAAAAAAAAAAAAAAACTGGTTATGACGACCACTGGAAAGTCTCTATGAGGGTCCAAAAAAGCAAATGTGTAGGTAGAGGACACGTGCTTTAAATAATCCCCCAGCAACCAGTTTAGCCCAGATCCAGAGAGTGTTAATGCGGGTGTCATAATGACGGACACGCATATACATCACACGACTCCTTCTGGGAGCTTTCCGGGCTGTGGGGCAGGAGGACGTCCCACAGCTCTGAAGACCCAGCCATTAACAGGAACACGCTTGTATCCGTGATCACATTAGCCCTGCCACCATGGTGGAAAAAATAGGACAGGTGTTGATTAAGAGAGCCCAGCTTGAGCAAACAACAACTGGAGATCCGAGAGGTGGGGGGAAGACGAGGAGCTTGCCAGATGGTTTTTGATGGAGCATATTGATTTAGAATTAAATTTAGGGGTGCAAGCGTTCTGCTCCAGCACTAATTATCTCTGTTTATCTGATCAAATAGATGTCAAATAGAGTTTTGGGCTAACAACTATAGCCACATGCAATTGCTCGAGGTTCTGATGGGTATTATTAAGAATGAACACCCAAACTGTCCTCTTTGTGCGAATGCGATATAAAGGATGACACCGCACAGGGCGACAGATTGTGCTTCATCAGAGAAAGTCTATCCGCGCATACCATTCGATTTTAAACCTCTTCAGTAAAACCAGTTGGGAGATTCCAACTGCAAGGCGGTTTGCCAAAAGCCATGTTGATTTAGTTTTGCGTAATGCTTCACCGTTTAATTGGGGAGCTGATAGGCCGACCCAGCAGGGGTCTCAAAATAAGCCTTCATTAACACTTGTGCGCTTGGTTTGGGAGGTTGTGGGGCTTAATAAACTCTTTGTCGCATTTTTTGAAAGTGGAGAATTCATTAAAATTAAGCTGATCTTGTGAAGGGTCAATGGGCGCTGCATCAGTGGACACTAATAACTAAAAAGAGTTGCCTGTTTTTTTGAGTGATTATTAAGTCGTTACTTTAGTGACCGCTGGAAAAAAAAACTATTATAAATCTCTTTTTTTGGGGGGGTTGTGTTAAAAAATATGTATGTTGGTTGGAAAAAAAAGTTACTGCGCAATGAATGAAATGGAACTGGAAACTCTTTCAGTAAATAATTAAAAAAACAACAACAAAAGAATAACATCTGTCTTTAACAACAAATATTTAAATGCAATTAATTGTGATTATTATAGTTATGACAGATTACCAATACTAAAAATGGATAATACAATATTTGCACAAGACTAGAAATGTATATACAGTTACATACATTATGTATATATATATATTTTAATGTCTCTGAAGAAAGATTTTTTTTTAGTTTGGCTGGAAGAAAAAAAAATTCTTTATTATTATTTTCTTGATTGGCTACAAATCATACCTCTGTTGTTCAATAACTTGCCTAATTAACCTAAGTTGCCTAGTTAACATAATTAACCTAGTTAAGCTTTAAAATTGTACTTAAAAAAACTGAATACCAGTACCTTACAAAATAACTAGTACTGTCATCATGGCAAAGACAAAAGAAATTAGTTATTCATTTTTTAAATAAAAGCTATTATGTTAAAAACATGTTGAAACAAAGTTGTCTCTCCGTTAAACCAAAATATATTTTTAAATATAAATTTTTACAATTTTTTACAATTTCACAGGAGTAATTTTGACTAAGTAAGCAGTAATTTGATAATTGTAATAAATAGTGTTTTCAGGCACTATTACAAAAATAAAACGTACCAATCAACTGGTGAGTAACATTGTTTCATTTACTCACCAACACAAGTGTTAATTTTAGGTTCTGTGTTAAGTATTGTTTAATCTTGGTATATGATGCTTAATACACAGGCAAATACAATAAAAAAAATTTCATATACAATCAAAATGATGCATGTTTTCAGGAAAGTCATGATCTGAGTCATTTCCTTGAAAGAGCATTCTCTGAATCACCTAAAAACAGAGAAAGAGCCATACTTACATGCCTGTGGGACCCATCATATTCGCAGCGTTCAATTTTTCCCAAGCTGCCGTCAGAGAAATACAGCTTTTCCGCTTTATGGTCAATTGTGAGTCCGTTCGGAGTGAATACATCTGTGCTAATGATGACTTTCATGTTATTCCCTGCAAGAGTGGAGCGCATGATACTGGGGCGCTGCTCGTTCCAATTGGTCCAAAACATGAGGCTACAAAACACAGAAATGAGAGGAATGGATGCAATTTTACAGACAACAGCGAGGCAAAATGATTCAATACTGTCACCTGCCGGTATTTTTAAACCCCCTTTATGACACAGAGGAATATGACCTACCTTGCAAATAACAGCGGGCAGAAAGGCCTCAGGGCCTGTTTGACGTTTCCTTATAAAAATTCCTTTCACAGTCTAATTCCACCGACTAATTGAAAATTAGTGATACATGCTGACATTCTATGCCAATTAATCATTTCAGGTTAGATTCTAATTAACATCAGCCTGTAGTCCATTTGAAAAAGTGCCAGATTACCAAGTAAGCATATTCTCTCCAAGGTTGAGGGTTTAATGTAGTCGGTGAACTCAGGGTCGGCCCATCTTTCTGAATATCAATGCTGTTCATCAGTCTCAAACGGTTCTTTTAGAGGAGAAATTTAACTGCCTATACCATCCGCTATACCTGGAGAGTTGCTAATTTGCTTGGATTAAAAATATTCAGTCCACAACAAATTTCACAAGGAGCTCTGCTAATCTGAAGAGGTCAAACTAATTAAAATCTTTTTCCGACTCAACTGATTGACACTTCATATATGTCAGTTTTCCTGAGTGTGACGAATCAATTTTCTCTCGATTTTGAAAGTCAATACGCTTCCTTCTGACATAGAAATCAATTTTGCTTCATGTCAACAAAGGTTCCTCTATCAAGTGAATGTATCCATTTGATTTAGTCTGCAGCGAATGGAATCTTTCCCTCTGCCAGAGCGGAAAATCAAACATGACTGGATACCATGTCACGTGACCAGTTGCATTTTGGATATTCTTAAAGGAATAGTTCACCCAAAATTGAAAATTACCCCATAATTTACTCACCTCAAGCTATCATCAGTGTAAAAGACTTTTTTCTGTCAGACAAACACAGTCGGAGTAGTTTTAAAATTGATTCTGACTTTTCCATGCTGCATAAGATTGTTGGATAGTGTCAGTGTTCGTCCACGTGTCCTTTGTTTATGTCATGTGCTTTCTT
>CAIGQW010053321.1:7223372-7238145 GCA_903798125.1 Danio choprae
ATCCGTCTCCCTCTCGTGATGTCATCCTCCGCCCTCCGGGCGTTACAGATAGCGGCTTTCATTTTGAAGCTTCCAAAAGCGAATAAATCATAAAACTAACCCATACACTGCCATATCTAAAGAAAAAAACACATTGAGTGGATTGATGCGTTTTTGTAACATAAATATTTCAGATGTTTAAATTATAAAACCCAATCTCTGACTGATCTCTGAATCCAAATTCCTGTCAAGCGCAACTGACATATACGACATATGACACATGACATAAGACAGACACACGTGTACACTATGTAGCATTGTAAGAGTAATAAACTGTATAACGTTACACAGTGATTCCAAGCCAACTAGTTTTCTTGTTTGTTGTTGTCTTGTGTGGTAAACAAACTGTGTGGTAAGTGGTTCCCAATAGACATGTCTATTCCTAGAGCTTCCGATACGAACAAGTCTTATGTCATGTTTTATTTGTCATTCATTCCAGATGCACATCATGTGCATTCGCTCGCCGGCAGAAGTCAGTGATTGGAGTTCAGAATAAAAATGTTTTAAATATTTTTGTTACAAAAAAACATCAATCCACTTTATAAAACATGCATTGTCCCTTTGGTGGGGTATAGGTTTTTATTGACAATGGATTTATGTGCTTTTGGAAACTTCAAATTAAAAGCCACTATCCAGCACCATTGTATAGCATGTAAGAGCCAGGATGAAATTAAACTACTCTGACTATGTCTGTCTTACAGAAAAAACCTATATATAATGAGGTTAGAGTAAATTATGGGGTAATTTAAAATTTTCTGTGAACTATTCCTTTAAGTGAAAATATGCATTTCAAATAGACCTCATATTTCTTTAAATAATGTGTTCTTCATCACTGCTAAGAATAAACTCTGTAAACTCTGTGTCATTTTTGTAATTGGAGAATTTTCTTTCCAGATAATAGCAGTCACTTACTTTTGACATGCATCTAGTGCCAAGACGTGAGGATGGTCGTCCTCAGACATGGTGACAACAGCTTGCCTCCCGAAGGCTCTTTGTCGGCTCTGGTCTACTGTGTATCTGCTGATGCTGGAGGTGGTGGAGCTGGTCCAGTAAATCGTGTCCCAGGCACGGTGATAAGCCAAACCCTCAACCGAACCAACATCTAGAAAAGAAAAGAAAACAAACTACTGTTTGGCTATGCTTTATTCTTACTGTCCAAGACACAATTAAACCAGTCAAATGCAAAAATGATGCATGTGTGTGTTCAACTGTGGTATTTATAGCACAATACAACCCTTTTTAACACTTTATCATTATCATTACTATTATTATTATTATTAAGACAAATGGTAAAACATAACAAAAATCTACTGTATAAAACTGAGGTGGTATACTTGTAGTAAAATAAGCTAGAATAGGCAATGCTGACTCCAGAATACAAATATTTATGATTTTCAAGCTGACATTTTAGATTTATGTAATACAAATATGCTTGTACAGTCACTGAGTACATATAAACAGGGCATTTTACTAGTAAAACATTATCAGATGCCCCCTGCATTATTAATGGTATATGCAACGTTATATTCAGTAGTTTAACGCAGTATGTTGTCACTGAAACACTGTAAACTTTCATTTTTTCCCTCATGCAGTAGACTCATGCTGTGAATACAGGCACTGGTTGGAATTCTTACAGACAAGCTGCACACACGACTGTCTCAGTACTTGCTGCGTCTTGCCTGTCTCCAATTAATGCACTTACATAATAGGAATAAACCATCTAAAATATTTTAATGATCATACTAAAGAAAGTAAATGTGATATGGACAATTAAATGATGTTTGTAAAGACTTTAAGAAATGCCACTCCAGCACATACTGTACGTTAGGGCACGATATTGGAAAAATGTAACATTGCAATATTTTGTTATTCTGCAATATATATTGCGATATGAATACAATTTCACCAGATGACTTAAATACCTCAATTTGGAAAGAATTTATAATTTTTGATAGACTGGGATGATATAATATAATAAACAACCTACAAGCATAAATAAATACAATAAAAAAGTAAAAGATACAAATAATGTTTTATTGTTTTCCCAGGAGCCTAACAGTATTCAGGAACAGTAATTAAATAATGAAATGTATAAATAATACTGCATAGTCTTCGCTTCATAAATAATTCAATAAAATTAATCGATGTTAAAGTTACAAACGGTACAATTTCTTAGACAATATCAATATTGATTTCTTCGATATCGATGCTAAAATTATGTATTGAGCAGACCCACTGTATGCACTTTTGTATACATAAAAACTTTATAGAGACTACTAATAGACTTCTATTTAATTACCTGACAATATTTTCTCTCCACTGAACCTAAACCATAAAACTTAACCCTGAATTTTTGCCTTTTTAGATACACATTAATTAATTTTTTTGTACTTCTTTTGTGGAGACTACTATGCAGTACTATGCAGTACCTTGGTATTGCAAAAAAAAAGTAATACAATGGCACTTTTGGTTTCCTTTTTTCATATTAAAATCACTCAGTGAGCATGAAAACCCTAATCAATCAAAGCGACATCTCACTGAGCATTATAAAACGGTTAGTCTTTGTCTATTGTCATGTCTAAAAATCATCAGAGAAATAGCAATTGTGTTTAAACACTTGGCTGAGGCAAAAAGCTCTTTGAAAAAATCTTAGAGAATTCTTTATTAACAGTCTGCAGAAATCCATCACTAATTAATCATTCACAATAAAAAGTGGCTGACAGCTTGCCTTTGCAGACACTGTTGGAGAGGCCAGGGAGTAATTAACAGGGGATGTATGACTTAATTAGGGAAATGTGGATTATTAACGTCCTCAGCCTCTCCTGGTGACAGAACGCGTGTGTTTGTGTGCATGTAGTCGAGGTGGCGGGGATTGGCTTTCATCTCTGGAAAAGTGAGTGAGCTCAAGTGTGGAAACGCCATCAAAAGCAGCAGCTCATTTCAACCTGTAGTCAACATCACTCTCTCGCTCGCTCCGGCTGAGGTACTTATGCTCAAATCGATGGAGCAAGAGGATATCTATGTGAACGTTATAGTGTGGCCGGGCTATGAAAAGCACACATGAATGGCCAAGTGCACTTTTTGTGTAAAAATGTCTCCAATGATTCATCAAAACATCTAAATGGTTCATTAGGACTTGAGAGCAAAAAAACAAAACAAAAAAACCCCCAGCAAAGCTAATTTTAATTATAAACCTCATAAGTATTAACGTATCATGCATTTTAGTCTAATGAAATAATTAACTGAAAAATGTGCAAGCCGTTGTTTAATTTAATTTTGAAATTATATTTGCTATTAAATTGGTATTAATTGGAGCATTCAATAGCATTTTAGTTTAAGCCATAGATTCAAGAATTGCGACATTTAACAGGTGCCAACAACATCACGCATAGTAGTTAATGCCTTAACATTAAACAAGAAAGAAGAAGAAAGTGGCGACACAGTGAAGCTGATGATATTTTGTCATGTATTGTAAACAAAGGCAAGGATGAACCAGAACAACCCCATTTTTAAAATGTCACCAAGAGGATAAAGATGGAAAATTAGGCAAAAGTGAAATATGAAAAATGTCTAATACCCAAGGAGCCATGAGGTTAGTTAAAAGGGAATTTAGAGAGTACTGTAAGTGGATAGAAGCACTAATCATGCAGCACTGAGGCTTTCTAAGTATATCTGGATCCCATTAACCTCAGAGACGTGAAATGAGCTGGGTTACTAAGTACTAAAAAGACATAACGTTTTTTTCCCCCTCTGTTTTGTTAGGATAACGCCTGCATTTAATAGAGTGATTCATCAAAAATAAATAAGTAAATAAATAAACAAATAAAAATTATAATAATAAAGTCATAATTTAATTACCCTGTTTTGTTCTAAAGCTGCATTACTTTCTTTTTGTGGAATTAAGCTTTTAGGCTATTAAAACACAAGCATATCACATTATCCACAGTGGAGATAAAAATAGAAAACCTGCAATTTCCGAAATTGCAAGGACACTACATAGTCCAATTAAAAGTTTAAAGGTCCTGTGATGTGCTTTGAAATGTGTATTTTGTATTCAATGTTTGATGTAATCTCAACTGAAACATGAACACAGGGTGGTGCATTTAGTAGCCCCTCCCCTTTATTAAAAAAACAAACAAAAACAAACTGCCAATAGCATGCTGTTTTATCACAGCTCTGTCAGTGAGAGTGGTTGAGCTCAAGAGCATCAAATGAAAACTTGAAGGGGGCGGGGCATGTCAGATAATAGAAAGCATTTAATTGGTCACGATTTGATGAGAAACTGAAATATGAGGTGACGTCAAAAAAGTCATTGATCCATTTACGCAGAAGTAACAAAATGCAAGGTTTGGATGTTTATGAATTAGATTAGACCATTAGCATCTCACAAAAAAAAAAAAAAGTTTTGATAATTCCCCTATTTAAGGCTTGACTTTTCTGTAGTTACACCATGCACTAAGACAAAGATGCTACTTGTCTAATTTGATTTAATGGTTTATGCTAAGCTAAGGTAAAACTGTGCCCATCTGACCCAGAGAAATCGGCTGAATTGGTTCAAAAAGGATACAATTCAAACTGTTTAACTCTAGGTGACTATTTACAAAGAAATAGTGTGTTCCTTCAGCTGGCGGTCAAACTTTCCAATTTTCACTGACATTGCAAGAAGGTGAGTTGTTCTAAAGTGGCTGAAACTATGGGTTGACCAGACAAAGACCATAGGGACAATTCTTTCAGCCACACCAGGAGAAGCTGCTTTTTCTAAACCTTATTTCTAAAATATTGCATTTGTACAACATATAAACTACAATGTAAACTAATTCAAAAAAGGCTGCATGAAAGGACTAGATAATGTGGAGAATCCCAACGGGCAATTGGTTTAACAGTGGAGATCTTTATCTTGGCATACAGTGTCTCTCTTCTTTTAATTCCACCAAAGCTTCTGTTGTTGTCAATGGTAGAGCCACATTTACGTAGCGAGGCACTGAGCTGTCGTTTTACGGTCATCGCTGAGCATTCAGCATTTTTTCAGCCGTTGCAAGTTGAAAAACCATCAGTGTCACTTTTGAGCCAGCCATCCAATCACAGTGGAGGAGGAGCAGTACAATACTACACAACTGTCAACAAATAATCAGCTAAAGACTTTCAACTTGTAACGGTACATTGGGGATACTCTGTGTCAAACCAACCAACTGAAAATAACTCTGCGCTGCAAAAACACTCATTTAGGACAGAGCAGAGCAAAAACGCATCGGTGGACACACAACCTAAGCACATTCTGCAGTGAACAAGCTAAAAACCAAATTTCTGAATCAACTTTTTTTCTTTAGAAACTTTTTTTCTTTAACAATCAAGAAAGAAAAATCCCTCTTGAGTACATTTACATCATTGTAAAGTTCCTGTTATTTGCCATTTGAACCGAATTGTGTTTGTATGAGTGCTAAATCTGAAATTATGATGTGCATATTAGCATCTGAAATGAAGTGCACTACAGTATGTGAAACAAGTATGGGTGATTTAAAAACTGGCATGATTGTCTCATTACATTGTAAATGAATAATACACAGTCATTAGGCATATTAGGTTTTCATTGTGGGTCACCATCAGACATGGATATTGATCGGGCTGAAACGTCTGCTGTATATAGCATAGATGAGGAAATCAATAACCATATTCTGAACTCTCCAACAACAGTGACAGGCAGAATCTTGAAAAATACCACCGTGCTTCCATTCATATTTCGGTTACAGTTTGAGGACGGTGGAAATGAGACAAGCGATTTTAATCCATCAAGGGTGGAGACACAGAAAAAGATGCAGTGTTTTAAACATCTTTTTTGACAGTTAAATTGGTCCCATTTAGTTGCAGAAAAATGGAGGCAGCTATTACAACACTTTTACTGGATGCTGGATGCATCGAGGCCTTGCTGTACATCACAGTGCAGTGCCACTTATGGTTTCCAACAAATGGCCTTTCACAAATGGCTGCTAAGAGGCTGGAATGGTTCTAGCGGCAGAACATTAAACAACATGTGGGTCACTGCAATGAGTCTGCATCAGGATGATGACAGGACCAAAAACAAATGCCAACATTTGGGAAAGCAACATTTTTGGCCATCTCTCTCTCACGATTACGCGAGCCAAACTCTCAAAACAAGCAGGAATTAGCAGGGTTTTTTTTAAACATCTAAACCCACTTTAAAAGCATTTACAATAAAACCAACAAGCATTACTGTTGACTATAAATCTGAACTTATTCTTCGACTACAGCCCTGTTTGGATAGTAACTGTCAATGTCTGTAATAATAATGATAAAAAAGTGATATAACTCATGCATTTGGACAAAGATGAATTGCGGGTTAGATTCTGACATGAGCTCTATACTGTTTAGAAATGGAAGTCTCTTTCGAGATTTGCTATTTAGAATCCATATCAAATTTTAAGTTTTGATTTTTCTATGCTATGCTAATAGGGCCTACGGTCACATACACACAGCCAAGTTTTGGAAATGACATCTGCATATAAATGCAATAATTAGTTATAACCAAAAGAATACAGAGAACAAAAATATCATATGTCAAAACAGATGTGGATTAAGGCTAGAGCACCCTCACTAATTTCAGAAGCAGCCTCAGTGATTTGAATCTGGAAGTGGGCCTGCATTTGATGTGGCCACTTGGTTTATATTTTTCAAGTGCGTAAGTGTAAATAAACACATTTTTAAAACCATATTGTTGCCATAATAAGAACCAGTTTCAAATGATAATGTGCTTCTCTTCATTTATTTTATTTTTTTACTTTTTGTGCTTAAGTACTCCCACTCACTGTATTGCTTCTGCAAATACTTTCAAGCATTTAATTGATGCAACTGTCCATTAATACATACAAATTGTAGTGAAGTGCAAAAGTACGACGCTTGATAATGGTCAAATAGTATTTAGAAAATGACTCTCTTTTATAAACAATTAAACTACCACATAACATTGGCGATTCTCAAAAAAACAAGACAATTCATTTGCTAATTTATACACAGAAGCTGGAGTATAAGAAACCCCATTATGATTATGAATGACAATAAAATCACAAACTATCCCATGAGAATAAAATACCATCCAAAAAGGAGTTTATGAGTTAATAAAGCAACTAGATCAACTAGATTATTGACTATGAGTCTGTACTACTTACTACTATATTTATTGTAGGGATGCACAATATATCAGCGGCCATATCATTATCTGCCAATAAATGCTATTTTTAATGTTATCGTTATCAATCCGATACCAAAATAAGGTCGATATCTTAAAGCCGATAGATTACTTAATTGTACAGAACTGGCTGCCTCGCGCATGCGTGGCGGAACATGTTAAGTGCACTAATACAGCTTTCCTCACATTGTTTATGCCTTCAAAGTCTTTGTGTGGTATTGCTGTGCGTTAATAACTCAGTAAGTAACCATATTTCTTTTCATTGTGGATATGTTTGATAGAGTGTCTGTGTATTTTGGTTTAAATAGCCTCAGGAAAAATATTACATGTCTATACAATAACAGCAATGCACAGGTGCTAAACAACTTGTTGGGTTGTTTGTAATCTAATATGATTGTTTGTTATTATCAACGCGTTGCTTGCCATGTGTTGTTGGTGTAAGATTGTATTCAGTTTGATTGGCATATTTATAATGATTATAACAAGCGCACGTGATGGCTATTACCATGCACACACATAGAGAGCAGACAGAGCCTTCACAGAACCCCAAACAGCAGCAGGGGAGAGGTTCTTCTTCTTTCTTTCATTTTTCATTTTATTTAAAAATATTTTAACTTTGTTAAATAAATCCCATTTTGTTATTTAACCTATTATTGTTATGCAACAGTCAAGTTGCATGTTAATTTGCTATGTGAAGAAAAGGAAATAATTTATTGTTTGGCATGCTGATTTATGTGAAATCAGCATGCCAAACATGTATATGTCTATTTCTGTATTGTAAATATATAATCGCCTTGAAATTTTGAAATTATTGCTTTTTTGCTTTGAGTAGGCTATTCAGTTCATAAGATCAGTACAAAATTTCATGAAGTTTTAAAAATAAAATCAGTTGTTCACTATATAAAATTTTGAAATATTTATATTTATCGGCCTATATATATCGGTTATCGCCTCTACAGAGTTATCGTTATCGATATCACCACAAAAATCCATAAAGGTGCATTATTCTTTGACTGTCAGTAATAAAACCAATTGAATCGGCAAGATTGTTGATTATGAGTCTGTACTTACTATTGAATTTATGTTAAAAACCCATCTAAACCTGTTAATTATAATTCTTTACTTACTATTTGACTATAAAACCAGTTAGATCAGCTAGAATTGACTGTTGACTCATGTATGAGTCTGTACTTACTGCTCACTACAATCTAAAAAAGCCAACCAGACTTACTATTGACTACAGTTTGATAATATACTTGCTTTTTGACTATGAGTCAGTAAAATAGGTTAGATTAGCTAGACTAGACTGGTGACTAGTCTTTAGTATTGTCTATAGTTTTTACTGTTGGCTATAAGACTAACCGTGCACTTTGCTATACTATACTTACTCTTCAACTGTTGGTGAAAAAATCTAAGCCAATCAGATCAACTAGACTAGACTGTTTTGACTGAGTCTATACTTAATATACAGTAGACTATGCCAATGTAGTGTGAATAAAAACAACCAGATTAGAAAGGAAAGCACAAGTCAACTATAAGTCAATAAAAACAAATACGAGACAATTATGAGTGTCAACATGGAAGCATTTACAACAAAACCAATCAGACTTATGGCTACGACAGACAGACAGATGACTCTGAGTTTGTACTTACTCTTCGACTATAAGTTAATAAAACCAATACGACCAACTAGATCAGACTGTCAACTATAAACCAATAAAACCTCATAGACTCACTTTCAAGTATGAGTCTGCATCAGCAAAGACAACAAAAGCAAAAATAATTACCAACATCTGGGAAAGGAGCATCTTTGGATATCTTTCATGATCAACCACATTTACTGACAACTATGAGAGTGCATTTAGCTTTCAACTATGAGTCAATAAAACCAATTCAATCAACTAGACTAGATTGTCAGCTAAGAGTCAATAAAAGCATTTTCACACTTCTAAAAGACTCACTGTCAACTATAACACAGCATCATCACAATGACCGGCCAAAAAATAAATACATAAATCCAACTAGACTTACTTTCAACTATGACTTGTCTTCCAGACCAATCATCATTGATCATCTGAATATTCCCAAAATGGATGTCGCTGAAGAATATGCGATTGTGCGGTGAACTCTCCTGCCGATAATCAAACGCTAGAGCGATGACATTCTTGAAGTAGTCCGGATTCTCGAAAGGTTGAAGAGGGGAGTTGAGATCACTCTCGTCAGATAGATGGATGCTTTTCAATATAGTCCTTTCAGAGTACAGAAGATAGCCCCCATATCTTTGGCAAGCAAAGCCATCTTCGGCCAAGTAGCCATGAGCACATGAACAGGTCCTCCGTCCGCTGCCCAAGTGAAAACACAACTGCTGACAACCTCCATTACTTCTCGCACATGGGTTAGTGCCTGCATGCAAAAGCATAAAAAAACATCACTGTATGCACACTGAGATATTCAGAATAAATGTGGTTAGTCATGTAACATATGAGACATAGTAAAATTAACTCATTAAGTTGAAACCTCAACCTTTCTCCCGGCCTTTGTTAAACACTTTCACATCCTTCAGGTTGACGCCAAGGCCGCTTCTCATCGTGACAGCATCGGTGGCATCGCTTTTGAATCCACGGCGGATTGATCCATTGGCATGGGCTCTGCCAGAGGAAAGGCACAGAAAGAGAATCTGACATCAGTGTAATGGTGGCAGTTATCTAATTAAAAGTAGCAAGACTCATTAAAACACTACTTTAGCTACAAAGCCAAAGGAAATCGTCACCTTGCTCATGACTTACGGTAAAACCTATTTACATAAGGCCAACGGAGTCTGCCTGGGAGATGACAGAAACATACGGCAGGTCTCATAATAACCTTGCTCAGAAGGGGTTAATCCATTGAGACTGTAGCAGCTGGCTCCTTGGGCCACTTTGGAGAGTGTAGCACTTAGTAAAATAATAAATTACCTGTCAGACCAGTAGATGTAAGCCCCGAACACAGCCACGGAGAACAGGTCCACATTGGCGGCTGACAGTACAATCTCTCGGCCCTCCCCGGTTTCAAGGTTGATCCTTTCTATCTTGTCGGTCCGAGCGTCGCACCAGTATAATCTATTTTCCTAGAAAGCAATTTGAAAATGCACATCAGCGCCTCTCCCTTTGAGCAGCTCCATTTTATCAGTATCAGAAGAAAAGAGAGTGAGTGGAGTGGTGGGAAGTTGCATCATGCCACTCTACCTCATAGTCAATGGTGATCCCATTCGGCCAGGCGATGCCAGAACTGACCAGCGTCACTTGGTCGGATCCGTCTAATCGAGCGCGGCCTATGCAAGGGTTTTTCCCCCACTCGGTCCAGAATAAATAACTGTTAATTGGAGAAAAAAAACAAGTCCTGGTTACAAGTTCAACTATTCTTTATTTTACAGTGATCTGAAAGAAACAGTTCAGACAAAAATTACATGTTGGCATATTTATTAAAAAAGTACTGTATGAATCACTATGAACATACTATGCTTTTGAACTGAATATTTGTAATGAACCATGCGATTTGATTCTTAAACCACGCTTCAAAAAAGATGCAAAAGTATCCTATGAGTCTGCATATGACTTGTTTATCACAGTCAGGCCCGAAATTATTCATACCCGAGGAGCAAAAGTCTCCTATGGCTCATTCATCACTGAATACATCTTGCCATGGGCAGGTTGCCATCAGCACACTTTATCCCTTACTTAAAGCTTCTCTGATTCTGTTGTGACTGTCAGGGATATAGCCTTTGCAGATAGTTGGAGAACTGTCATTCTACCGAACTACATATCCCATCATAACCTGCAGTCGCACAACGGTTTCAGTTCACCTCCTAATTACACACACACATATGAAGCTGATGACTGATTAATGGGCAATATATACACCGCTCACACACTCATCCATTGCTGAGTCTTGTTTCACTGTAGTGTTCATGTCTAAAAACGTTTTCATTGTATTGCCTCACTGTGTTTTGACCCCTTGTTTGTTTATACTGCATGCTTATGAATGTATGCTGCCTTGACACTTTCGCCTGTTACATCGTCTACGTGATTCTGTCTGCTCCAATATAGAACCTTGCCTGCTCGCCTACTCTAATAAACTGCATATTGGAACTCCTGTTGTCAACTCCATCATTACAGATTCAGATTGGCGCAGTGGGTAGCGCTGTCACCTCACAGCAAGAAGGTTGCTGGTTCAAACCTCGGCTGGGTCAGTTGGCATTTCTGTGTGGAGTTGGCATGGATTTCCTCCGGGTACTCCGGTTTCCCCCACAAGTCCAAAAGGCATGCACTATAGGTGAATTGGGTAAGCTAAATAGGCTGTAGTGTATGTATGAATGAGAGTGTCTGGGTCTTCCCAAGTGATGGGTTGCAGCTGGAAGGGCATCCACTGTGTAAAACATATGCTGGATAAGCTGGCGGTTCATTCCGCTGTGGCAACCCCTGATTAATAAAGGGACTAAGCCGAAAAGAATGAATGAAATCAAATATACTATATTTCATAGAGACCATTAAAGAACAGTTTTGAAAAAAAATAACAATAAAAAATAAATTAGGCCAATTGTTTATTACAATTGTGAATAATTGTTTATTCACCCTAATATGATTTTAAACATATACAACATACAATAGTGTAGATTTTTTTTAAGTATCCAAAGGTACAGTTGTCTGCTTATGACTGGTTGATAACTGAAACAGCCCAAGAAAACCTTGGCATATTTGTTAAAGAACTATGAAACATGAACTGAACCTTTTCAATAAATTGTTTTGATTGAACATTTTACATGTCCAGATTTCCACCTTAAATGAAGAGTTCAGATGAAGAATAAACTTCTGGCATCGATAAACCATAATGTCATTCCAGACTTTTCATATTTGTGTAGAAAAGAAAGATCTCAAGCTATTAAAAGTACCCCACAGTGGTTTAAATGACTCATGCATCTCTAGTCTTGATCATGTTTTGTAAAAACCACTTATCCCTTGACATCTTGACATTGACCCAAGAGCATCTTGTTAATTAAATAACTACGAATCTTGAGCAAATTAAACTTAACAATTTAATCCATTCACTAAATCATCCCATTCAGTTGGTAATACATCTCAAATAAAACTGACAAGTTAGAGTATTATCTGTTTGGAAAAGAGCGATAGAAAACTACTATTATGGTACTGTTTACACCATTTCTGAAGCTTGAAAGCTTCCCCATTCCCTATAAGACTGCAAGGAAAAGAGAAACCTGCACAGAACTTCTGATTTTGCAATCCACAGAAGAAAGCTCTATGGGTCTGAAATAACAGGATGATGAGTAAAAGATGTCACAATTTTCATTTTTGAGTGAGCTACTCCTTTAAAGTATATAACTGTTGTTACACTACCAAAGAAACATCATTCAAAGTTTGACTCAACTGGAAAAGGAAAAGACAGCTTTTACAGCCTTAGGCTTGAATGGGTGGCTTTTTTTTGGATGTCTGGGATTTAGAAGATCCCCATCCTGATGCTGTCTGCTGTCAGCAGATAGATAGGAGATGGGTTAAAGCACTTGTATGTTGAAAACCTCTCTTCTCGGTGTGTGATTCTGATTGTAGGGTGTAAACATCAAACTTAAGGCAAGCACAGACAAAACGCGCACAAATGGAGACTGCAAAGTTTGACACTAATTGCTGAAACAAAACCATAATGGACTACAAAATGGGTCTGCGGCTCAATAGAGATGCATATCTACTGGGTTTAAATTTTTAATTTGGTTCATTAGTAGAGGCCAAGACATTTTAAAGCTAATTTTGTCAGCAAAACCACCCTAGTCAGATCGTAAAATATATTTGACCTTCAAAGATTTAAATTGCATTTCATTTCTCAACCAAGAGCTCATTATTATCTGCTCTAATGCACTTGCATAGTTGCCTAAAATGTACTCAGTAATTTGCAAACTCTTTCAGAAGATTTATTACTGAACAGCAGAAAATGCTAAACCCAGGCACTGTCTAGGAGGCATTTGACGTACCCTCTTTGTGGATGCACTGCAATGGCTCTTGGCTGATCCAGTCCTTCTGATATTACAACTGACCTGTAGAGACCATTCAAGCGAGCGATTTCAATGAGGTTGAGGCCATGGTCTGTCCAGTAAAGGTTACCTGGTGCCATAAATAAATACATAACATAAACAAACAGAAAAGTACTCATTTACAATTTAAATTTGATCAAATTATATTGTGTTTAATGGTCATATGCACACTGTTTAGGGGTGTAACGACACATTTTCATATTCACAACTGTTCATTAGCTTTCGGTACACATTACAAACTGAACAATTCGCAGTGGTTATTTGGATAATATTTATAAAATAAAAAAGCCTAAAACGTGGGAAATATAATTAGTTCTCAGTAATAATATAGTTCTCAGTGCCCCTTCACTGAACAAGTCCAAATAATGCATAGGCTGGACGAGCTTGTTGCAGTTTGGCTAGTAACAATAATGTGATTACCAGAACATAAGAACATGCTTAGGGCGCATGTTCACCAAAACGTTTTTGCACAGCTGAAAATACCAGCGATCTCTGCATTTAACTCATTCTCCGATTGTTGGCCATCAATGACAATCAGCACCTTGTTATGCTGGTACTCCTCTAAAAAAAACACACTGCTCTCATTGAAAACAACTAAAAAATATATGCTTACTAAGTATCTAAGTAAGTTAGTAAGTAAGTTATAATTAATATAAGTTATATAAGTGAGAAAGACAGATGTTTCAGGAATTTTCATTAATTGAGCTACATTTCAGTCCTGGAACCTTTGTCCTTATAGCAAGAGTATTGACCTTATTCTGCAATGTGGAAGTGAGCTCATACTTTGCAATTGATTTAGAACGTCCAATTCAGTTTCCTATGGGAGAAAAGACTAAAAATAATAAACAGCAGAAAACAGTTAAGCTACTTGCTCTACAAACAAGTGTTCATGACTATACTTAAAAAGTAGAATAATATAATAAGTTAACATCAGTTACGTCTAAAAATCAATGGAAGTGAATAAGAGCGGAAGTCTCAAGCAAAAAAGATTCCAATGTCTGCACCCGCTCATATACGTCAAGTATAAGGTCAATAGCAACTTATAGCATTATTGTTTTATATGCTGCTAAGACACTGTAGAGAAGATGGGCACAGTATAGCTACATTATTGTCCAAAGTAAAGAAAAGGTCATGTTTTTTTAATCATAGTGTTAATAAAAATAAATGTAAAAATCAAGGAAATGTAATTTTGCTGTATCGAAGCATGCACTTTGTCATTTCAAACTGCACTGTGAATTTTGAGAACTGTTACACCCCTAAAACTGTTATTATACTTCAGTGATGATTGACAGGATGGTAACCATACACTCCATAAATACTGGGTTAACCCTAATTTGGGTAAAATATGGACAATCCCAACCATTTATTAAGTGGCACTAAGAGAGAATTAGTATTTTCACTCAGAATGTCTACTCTTTTTGTTTTGTACCTGTGTGTGTGTGTGTGTGTGTGTGTGT
>CAIGQW010053321.1:7255076-7265078 GCA_903798125.1 Danio choprae
ATATATATATATATATAATATAATAATAATATTAAATAAACAAAAGTTAATATATGTGAGAATTATATTACATGATCATCCAGGTTTGAAATATTTTTGTGTCAAGATTTTTGGAATTTATAATTAGTGAACGTATAGGAAGAGAAGGCATAAAATTTCACAACTATAAATCATAATAAGTCATCATATAACCAATAAAATTGCAATACATTCTAATTACTAGTACTTAAAAGTACTTTATATGCAGAGTCTGATTACATAATCCAGATTACATGTATTCAGTTACAACATACAAATTAGCACATAATGTTTATTTCTTGTACTTGTGCATTTCATAGATTCCCTGCCTCATTATTATAAATTGTGGACAATACACCACGAATGAATTATAAAGAGTACTTAAACTTTTGAGTTGAACTGCATATGGGCTGAAGGGACAGTAATATATTCCAAATTCCCCCCTCTCTGTGCTGAATCGGACTCTCTGTTCTCTGATGAGATCCTCATGCTGCATATTAATATATACCATTCTTTCAGATCTCAGTGGGTAACCTGCATGGAAATGTGGTGTATGCATTATAAAAACACAGCCTGCCAGTGTGTGAAAGGAAAGAAGCGTTTTGTGTGCTTGGAGGGGATGGGAGTCTTATCATAAGAAGTATACGCCAGAACCCAGTCTGCTTACTTACCACAAAGATAACATCAATCACACTGAAACTCTTTCATCTCGTCGCCTTGTTTCCTTTCGCATTCCCATTGAGGATGTGATTATATTTGATACTATATAATCAACCGCATATGCATGGTAAGGTAAGTATGCTGTACAACTGTAAGGCATTAAAAGAAGGAAACCATTTTTACGCTATCGTTTCACTAGTTCGTATTCAGCATAAAAAATGGAAACATGGAATTCTGAAGTTCCACTCACCACCCACTTACACACCAACTCAAGGGTCTACAAGATCATTCGCCCACCTGTGTGCATAACTAATCAGCCCCTGGCCCTTTAGGCTCTAAGATCCTCTTTCCTTTATAGAGATGTGATGCAGCATGAAAAATAGCAGAATTGATCCATGCTAGTATTAACGGACCCCTTCTTTCCCTTCAGGACAGACTTTATTCGTCATGGTTAAATTCTTGGAGTAAAAAGTGATATTTTAGTTACTGTTGCCTTTCTATTAGCTAAACTAATCTAGTATTTTCCTATGACCTCAACACAACATTTATCAATGGATATTTATTTATTTTTATTTATTTATTTTATTCTCGGATCACTCATTGTAAATCCTACAGTGTTCTATAAATCCCAGTAGATACAACGTTTCTGTCTGAAATGCTCCAACCAGTCTTTTTTGGAACCAACAGCAGTGCCATGTTCATTTAAATCAACTTTCCTTCCCATTCTGATACTCGGTTTGCATTTCAGCAAATCGCCTTGACTTTGTCTATGCCTACATGCATTGAACTTCTGCCATGTGATGGGCCAGATTAGATATTTGCATTATCGATGTTACGTTTGGTGTTCGCTCCTGCCCAGAGTTCTTACAATTTGATGTTGATATTGTTTTTTTCTGTTTGGCTTTTTCAGTTTTCTATTGGTTGAGCTGAGGATGTGAGGCTATAAAGTGGTACGAAGTGGATAGTTGCTCTTTCTCTCTCTTGCTCAGTCTTCCGCTCACCCACTTTGACGATCTTGGCATTTGCAGATTATTCTCCGCCAACCACTCTTCGAAAGCTATGTCACTACGTTCTGCCTTACATCTTATTTTTAGACTTTAGTTTGTAGCGTGGAGTCGCAATATCCCCATCTCATTTTGTTTGCATTGTTTTTTTGTGAGTAGTTTGTGTTAATAAATAAATAAGTTTAACGACTTTGGCCGTTGTTTGTTTCTTACAGTTGCGTTTCCTTATATGAGCCCTATTTAAACTAGAGACTGTAACAATCAAAAACAGTTATTTAAAATAAACAATTATTTGTTATAAACAATATCTCTATATAACAAACTTGCAATAACTTATGCAACACTGTGGGCATAGCAGATGGAAATCATAAGCACCACAACACTACCTCCAACGCTATCTCATTGCAATTTGTAACTTTTTGATTTAGTGGCTAATTGATATTAATTTGTACAATTTCATTTGTACACTTTAGTATGATTTGCTCATCCCTCAATGATGGTTGGTTTAGGGGCAGGGTTTGGTGCCACGCCTTCTTTTAAAAATCATACATTTTCATATGACTAAACAGAATTAGCCACTACTAAACAAAACGTAAAATAGTTACATATCCTCATGAGATCAGGTGGGTATTTACATTTATTGGTACGCAGAGAAGTGTGGGAGGAAGTGCTCTTATTTGATCTCATTTTTGTCTAAGTTTGCTGACATGATGTTGCTTTTAATTTGCTTTGTTTAATATTCATTTGGGCTAAATTCTTTTGTGTCTTTTTGACCATTTTTAAAAACTTTGTTGCCTTTTTTGTTTATTTAATTTCATTTGCTTTGTTGTTACATGCTCCTTAAACGTGATATTCAGCGTCGTTTACTCTTTACTCAGAGGGGTAAGGAGGATAGGGAACATGTCAAACGAATTCCATAATTACAACACTGTATGTAACATGTTGTTTAGACACCCCAGGTAAGAGGTGAATGCCATCTTTCTTTCTTTTTATTTGTTTGTCTGCCAAGCGGCCTCACGGTGGTGCAGTGGATAGCACGTTCACCTAACAGCAAGAAGGTCACTGGTTCGAGCCTTGGCTGGGTCAGTTGGCGTTTCTGTGTGGAGTTTGCATGTTCTCCCCGTGTTGGCGTGGGTTTCCTCCGGGTGCTCCGGTTTCCCCCACAAGTCCAAAGACATGCGGTATAGGTGAACTGGGTAAGCTAAATTGTCCATAGTGTATGAGTGTGAATGGGTGTGTATGGATGTTTCCCAGAGATGGGTTGCAGCTGGAAGGGCATCCGCTGTGTAAAACATATGCTGGATAAGTTGGCGGTTCATTCCGCTGTTGCGACCCCAGATTAATAAAGGGACTAAGCCGAAATGAAAATGAATGAATGAATGTTTGCCAAGCATAGGGTAGCATACATCGCCTGGCATTGAAGACTTTTTTTCTTTTCTGGTCATCTTTTCTGGTGAGTCAGAAGTTAATCAGAATCAGAATCAGAATCAGAATCGGTTTTATTGGCAAGTGTGCTTACACACACAAGGAATTTGTTTTGGCTACAGAAGCTTCCAGTGTACATAAAGTGACATGTGACAACACAAAATAAATATGAAAAAGACGACAAACATTAAACAGAGATGCAATTAGTCAAAAAGCTCTGGATGTTGAATTGCATGTACAGATTTGTTACAAATATACAAGTTATAAGGTGCTGTGTACAAATGCGTAGAGAAAGTATTGCATTGTATATTGTTATAAGGTGCTGTGTACGAGTGCGTATGAGAAAGTATTGCACATGTTTATTGCACAGTAGGGGAATATTTAACTGTTCATAAGGTAGATGGAAAGAAACTTTTCCTGTGTCTGGCTGTTTTTGTGCTTGGTGCTCTGTAGCGCCGACCAGACGGTAACAGTTCAAAACCAGACAGTAACAGTTCTAGACGGTAATTGTTTTGCTTTATTTTATTTGGCATCACTAGCGTATCCTGAGCTAACCTGTTACTTTAATTGGTTGTTCTGCAATCTGTGACAGCAACGCACAAAATTTCTATTTTAGAAACAGTTTCTATTTCTGCAACATCAGGGCAAAATAACAGCCTATACTATAATGGCAATTATCACCTCAGGTACTGATTATGTGCGTTATTTAGTGTTAAATGCTACCAATGTGAGTTTAAATACCATTATATGTGACATTTATTGGCATACTATTGAAAGCAGCAACAGATAGTTCACCTCAGATCTTGAAAATAAAATAACTAGCAAACGGATTGAAAATTAAAGTCAGAACGTGTTACCACTTTTCTCCTAGACTTCCATCAAAGTTGTAACTGACTGATTGATTGACTGATTGATTTATTGACTGATTGATTGAATGACTGATTGACTACATCTGAATTTGATTTTAAAAATGGAAGTCACATTTGTCACCTATATTTGCATGTTGAGAAAACAATCCACCTATTGATTGATTTCAGTTTTGATTTGTTTTACTTCGGGGCATTTTGACTTACTATTGTGCAAAGAACAAACTGCAAGCATGTTCATTTTTGAAACAATAATAATGACAAAATGAAATCATGCAAAAAAACCAAAAACAAATTTCTGGCAGTTTGTCACACTATAAATACAAAACAACTGTCCACTTTACAGACCTATAGGTTTCTGCAGAAGTAATAGAAGGCATTTCCTCTACGATACAAAGGCCTATTAATTGTGATAGATAGCACCTACTGAATGTATCATTTTGTTGTTTTGCTGTACCGTGCTACTTCTTTGAAAGTAACCCATTAGCCTTCGTGGCAGCCTTGCATTCTGCTCCCAATTTAATAATGACTCAAACTTTGTTTAATTAAAAGAGTCTGTCACCACTTCCTACAAATTGCATTTGTTTTTCAGCTCATCATAGCTGCTCTAAAATAGAACGTGACTATAGAGGTTTTCCCAAGATTAATACCTTTGTAGCATCAAGGCAGTGTAATCAGTTAAAACTGGGGTTTAGGGAAATAAATACATGCTAATGAATAATTTGGGGGCATATGTTTAAACCTACAAAGACAGGTAGAGAGTAATATGAGAAAAGATGTCAGATGTAATCAAAAACACAGTGTAATACGTTTAGGCAAAACATAATATAAAAACAAAACTAAATTAAAAAAAGGGAAAGTGCACATTTACAAGCGTTCCTGCTTTTATTTCTTTATGGTTTAAAAAATGTTGTGAAACTCTCTGCCACTCTGATGCTGCCAGCATGACTAAATTCTCTATAATCCCTAGAATTACAGCGTCTGGCCTATGGTAAGAGCTGTAATTTGAGTCATACAGTAAGCATAAAATGTGTGTTTAAAGATTGTGTTGAATCAAATGGATATCTTCCAAGGCAGCCTTTTTTATCTTGGTCTATATAAAGCTAAATCAATCAATCCTCCTCACGACTCCATCACTGAAATGTATGTTTACAGTCCTCAGGCAACCAAAATTTGCTCTTTATTCTCATTCCATCATGTGCTTCCTAGGGCTAAATGGAAATTGTTAAAGCTATTTCAACAAAATGTCTTGAATGTATCTATCATTACCCTTCTGAAGCAATGCAACTGTAGACTCATACTTCTGAGACTATCAGCATAAAAACGAGATAAATTTAAAGGCATAATTCACCCAAAATTATATATTTTTCATTAATTACTTACCCTCATATCATTGCCAAACCTCTGAGACATTTAGTTATCTTTGGAAAAGTAACTGACACAAACATTGTCAAAACAACTCATGTTTAATCAGTGGTTAAATCAAAATTATATGAAGTTAAGACAATCCATTTGTAATCAATCAATCAATACGACATATAGGTGTATTATTAACTTTTTTGAGCTTTAATTTACTATGTGAAGTATTGACTATTTTGACAAAGCGATAGATCAGGTGATTATATAATCCTAGGACCCAACTTATATTAGTACCATCAATCATTATGTATTGAAATTTAAATGATTTATCTGTAATTTAATGCACAAATAAATGTGAGTAATAAATGAAATAAACATAAAAATCACATTTTAATGGTCATTAAAAACAACTCATTTTACCAACACAGGCTCATTGGAGATGCCCAGGGTTTCATTTTTGGGAACTGCGGAATACGTGGCTGAGGTGACGTCTGCTTACAGTTTTTTTTTTTTTCAAAGACAATCACACATGGAACATTACTGGAACACATGCCACGTGTCATATGTGTCATTTACACATCCTTCCTAAAAGAGAAAAATGCATTGTGGCTGCATCCTTTTAATACAATTTAAAACCTGGTTTTAGGAGCTGTCCTGCAGCCTCGAACCCCAGTCCACTCCGCATCCAAAGTCTGTTGCCATACAAGGTGAGCTACCAAGTAAATTGATCTTGCTGGAAAAGCCATCCATACAGAGATAATCGGTCAGTAGTAGTGCGAAAAAGAAGAGAAATTGTCTACATCATACCACCCCATCCTTTTACACACAAAATGCAGCCGTATGACGTATGCCAGGACACGTATTTCACAGTTCCCAAAAATGTAGCCCTGTGCACATATCCCCAATGAGCCTGTGTTGAAATTTATATGACCTAATAACATCAACCTTTGCCATATTGGCATTCTTTCACACACAAATTCAAAAGTCAGTTTTGTTTTTGTTCTGAGTTTAATGTAGGAGAACTGACACAATAAATTTACTTCAACCACAGACAGAATATTAAAAAACGTTTGAATACTTTGTTCACTTGCACAAAGTTCACTTGTTTGGTTATATAAAAATCAGCAAAGGTTAACAACTATTTTAACTGTGTACTGCAGTTATCTGTGTGTCTCATCCAAGTTTTTGGGGTGTTAAGAACCAAGCTGACAGAGTGAGTTTTTACTTTATAGATGGATTGTAAACGTTCTATCCATTTTTATTAATATGCCTAGTGGTGGGAAACATAACTCAGTATTACTTGATCTATTCCACCACGACTCAATTTAATATAAATTATTTGTAATCAATTGTAGTTCTACATTTTTTACAAGTCATACTAATTTTAACTGGTTGCTTATCCTGGCGGGAAAATTATTTTAGGCAATTAAAATGGTCACCATTAAGTTAATGGAGAAAAATCCTGGACTGTTTTCCATAGAAATCTTAATTTTTTCATATGATGTACATCTTGGATGAGTACATTATGTACCAAAAAAAGAAAAAAAATGTATCTATTATATCAACTATTCCTTTAAATCATCCTTAAATCAATTCAATGTTCACTGATGGAATTATTTTCCCATTCCCATATGAACTGCTGATTCAGTATCATTCAAATGACAACAAAAACCCCCTCTCTTCCAGAATCACCTGAACCCATGTGAACAAAACCAGAACCCCTCTTCTCTTCCACCACCACCACACCACACCACACATTCATTAATTTATTCATTCATTCATTTTCCTCCGGCTTAGTCCCTTTATTTATCAGGGGTCTCCACAGCAGAATGAACCGCCAACTTATCCAGCATATGTTTTACACAGCGGATGCCTTTCCAGCTGCAACCCAGTACTGGGAAACATCCATACACACTCATTCACACACATACACTACGGCCAATTTAGTTTATTCAATTCACTTATACCGCATGTCTTTGGACTGTGGGGGAAACCGGAGCACCTGGAGAAAACCCACGCGAACACGAGGGAACATGCAAACTCCACACAGAAATGCCAACTGACCCAGCCCACTCGAACCAGCAACCATCTTGCTGTGAGGCGACAGTGCTAACCACTGAGCCACCATGTTGCCCCCCACACCACACAACAACCTCAAAACATTATGTAATTCTGAGTGTGCCTCATACAGGTGAGTGGGCTTGACAAACCACCTGTAAAAAGCACACTCTTTCATCTCTCTCTATTTAATCGACACTAGCACCAGCTTTGCACATTTGTACCAGACAAATGCACCAGTCTTACAACAGTTAAAAAAGATTAATAAAGCATTGTGAATTTATGAAGTGAGATTCACACCGGTAAGTGGGCTTGACAAACCAACTGTAGAACAAAAAGCACTCCCTCTAACTCTAGCACTAAATTCTCTGAGGACAAACAGTTCCTTTGTATAATTAGCACTTATTGTGTGTTTTGACTCTTCTGCTGATATTGAATAGTTGAATGCCACCTTAATTGTAAGTGGCTTTGGATAAAAGCATCTGCTGAATGACTAAATGTAAATGTAACTTAATGCTATTAAAACTGACCAAACACAAACATGCTTTGGAATACAACAAGAACATAAGCACACAGTAGTTAAAGGCACCTAAAACGAGGCACCCAATTAACATATGGCAATTAGTTAAATTGTTACTAGGTGCCTTAAACTAAATATCTTAGCAAAATCCCAAACCTTGACAAATCCAGTTATTCCCCAGAAACCCATTAATTGCTGCAACCTGGTACCTTATAATCACTATATAATCACCCCTCCACAACCACCACTGCCACCAGAAAAAAGAAAAGTACAAATAAAAAAAGGCAGCCAGGCGCTAACCAGTCAGATGGTTTGTGGGCAGGCCATGTGAGACTAATTTACACATTCTTTTACCGCTTTTGATTTTGACTTATTTGTTACCACAGCAACAATGTCCAATAATTTAATAAAGGACTCAATGGACAAACAAACAGTAATTGAGAAGAAAAAAAACCCTGAATGTAAAAATAGCAGCCACTGAATCAACACATGCATTAAGCAACCATTTCCGAATGGTTAACGGAGGTTAATCTTTGACATAAGATTGACTAATGAAGAGACAATTACACACTCCATCACTTACCCATGACTGCTAGAGCTGTGGCTTTAGTTAAGTCCCTCTTCATGCTTTCAATGACCTCAAAGCCACTGCCGTCCAGATTGCACCTGTTGATAGTGCTATTAGCAGAACTGATCCAATACATTTTCCCAGCTGGGAAGTCAATCGACAGTCCTACAGGGGGAAATGAGAAGCCTTTTAGAAATTGTTATTTAGAGTTCTGGTTATTACTTTGAATATCATCTAAATGCATATAGTGAGTGTGTGAAGTGTTTTTTTTATATATATATATATATGTAGCAGGAAATACAGTTGCAACTCCTTTGCGACACTTTAAATCACTTCAATAAAATTCATCTCTGTCTGAAACCTGATTCAAAAGTGGAAATGTTGAGAGTTTGACAGAGATGGAAAATTGATTGTGACAAGTGAAGGATATTTCAATCGAGTGTCAGGACAACTCTGACTGAGCGGGGCGAGCACATGATATACTTTAAACAACAATAGACAAGATTTTTTTTAAAGGAGCATGCACTTTGACTATCAATCAATGTATAGGTATAGATGAGTAATATTTAAGCTGGAGGAAAGAAATTAAGTATTTTTTTTTTACTCACACAAAATCTATTATTTTGCTGTGTATTAAAAAAATAAACATTTTTCAGAAACAGACTGATGAAATCAAGAGGCCGGGGAGATTTTCTTATTAAAACAATTTACTGCACAAACTCTGCAAAGCAATCTGTTAAAACGCAATTTTCTCAGGGTCTTGACTTTGTAAGGATGTGGGCATGAAATTTAATATATATGAAACTTCCTGAAAGCTAATTCCAGCAGGAGTTTATAGAGACAGTTGACTTAAGTTCAAGTTTGCAATGGTTATATTTAAAATTAATTTATAGCAATTGCTGTGCTGTATCACAGGACTTTTTTTTCACAAGGACAAATGGCCATACTTGAGGTCAGTTACACTGCGGACTGAAAAGGATTTCGTGGTTTTGACTAAATGGTTTGTAAAGCTTTTTTTTCTTTGTAAGTAGAAATAATACATAAGATGCAAAATGGCACTTTAAAGTTCTTAAGGAAGGTCTCTATGCAAAAATGTCTCCATTGCACTCATGTTTCTTTTTAGTGCAATGCATTTTATATTACTGGTCTTTTAAATCTTTATTGACTGGAAAAATGCAATGGTAGTGAAATATTGTATATATATTGAAATCAAACATACCAACTGGTTCCTTCTGGTTCTGATGAAGAACCTTCCTGTTACTTCCATCCATGTTGGCTACGTTTATTGTATTACCATCGGTCCAGTAGATTTTTCTAGATCATGAAACACAAAGTCAGATTTTGTAGATACATATAAACACATTTAAGGGTTTGTATTTAAGGTTAACTGGACAACATATGAGTAATAAATAAATGACAGAAGGAAAAATATATTTAATAAATTGTGGGAAAAAAAGCTAACATAGATGTTGTGGACAATATAATATAATATAATATAATATAATATAATATAATATAATATAA
>CAIGQW010053321.1:7268860-7284664 GCA_903798125.1 Danio choprae
ATCTATATATATATATATATATATATATATATATATATATATACTTAATCACAGCAGTGAATAACATAGACATTACTGTCCATCACTGAAAATAAATTTTTCCAGTGAGCCTGGGTAGAAAAAATCTTAAAATCAACCACACCAAACAAAAAAATAAATTCATTTTTGACCTCCTGTTGAGAAAATCAAGACTCACCTCCAGAAATGACAGTCTGAAGGCCTGTTCCATTGATGAAGGCCCTTTTAATTGTTTGAGTCTTAACATCGGCCCAGTATATTCTTTCCTCGACAGCATCGTAATCAACCACGGTCACGTCATCAATGTCAGGAACCGTCAAAGCAGTCATGACGTTCATGTACGGATTATCAATGTCCACCCCGCGGATCTCCGACCGCCTCACATACAACAAGAACTTCTTCAGCGCTGAGGTGGAGGCCAAAACAAAACATGCAGAAGTCGATATTTCCTCTAGAAAGCTCAAACCGATCCATAAATTTGTGTTTATGTTCTGTCTGTTGTGAGGGACGATGCATACTCACCCACACAAGAGCGGTTGTTGAGCGAGAGCTTCATGAGGTGAGGACACGAGCAGGACGCTGTGCGGTTGTAATCAATGAGACAAAGATGGGAACAAGGACCTCTTCCATCGTTTCCTTCGCATGGGTTTGAGGCTGAAAAACACAGAGTGACATTCATTCAAACCAGTGAAAGAAAACACACTGAGGTGAAAAATCAATATCACATGCTATGAATTAAAAAGTGCAGCTTTCAGGGAAAAAAGGAGCTACAGTAGCAACAAAAGCTGTCAACATCAAACTGTTTTAGAGTTCGACATCTCACACCACCCAAAAAGAGTTGGAAAAAAGATTTCTGTAAAGAGGAACTGACATCTGCAGAAGTGATGAACTACCAAGGGAGTCATTTTGACTGTTTTTAGAGATTTTGTAATTTAATAAATAAAATGTTGGTTAGTGTTAAAATACAACCCATATAACTATACTACACTAACGTATGTACATATCATTCAAACTTTGACCAAACAAAAAAGAGCTCTGAGTATTTCTACCTTGAGTTGCCACAAAGGTCAAATATTGGCTGCATGCCTTTCAGTGTTCGCTATTTTTTCCTGTGACTTTGTTTATGCGTGCTTCTGTTGCCTAGCAATATTCTGCTAACAAAAACAAAACTTTCTCAAGCAAAAGATGACTTTAGTTCGGACATGCCTTTCAAAACAACAGTTCCCCAGCGGGAGGGGAACTTCAATGCTATGTGGAAACTTCCACTATGGGGGATTTCGTCAGAAGCCAATCATCTGAAGAGTAATAAAACGGGCCAATGAAATGCCAATGAATTGGCAGCGTCAGCGGGCACAGCCGGCAGCAATCACAATCAATTGTGTATAAAAGATGCCACCTGTGCACAGCAAGACACCTTTTTTCGCTTCAGAGCCGAACAAGCTACTGAGAGAGTCTTCGGGTTCTTCTAAACCTCCTTTAGTGAGAGAGAAAGAACGAGAAAGCTGCCGGTGTTTGAACAGGCTGTTTCTCCCGGTGCCAGAGTGTGTGACACGCAGTGGCAGACGGTCGAGCTGGGCTATTCTCCCTTGCCTGGCGTTCTCTGGTCCGGTCCTTCTAGAGCGGTGAGTATAATACATTTCCTAAAAGAGCAACACGGTCGTGAAGCGCGTCTTTTTAAAGACGTCGTTCCGACTGTGTGTTTCTGGATGCGGTGGTTCCCTGTCCACGGATGATGGGCACGAGTATTGTGTTGCATGTCTGGGGGTTCAGCATGTTAATGCAGTGCTCGCGGGCAGCGCATGCCATCACTGCGATGGCATGTCTGTTGCGCAGCTAAGATCGCGGCTCGCTCTTGCAAAAGGGCGAACCACCCCTGTTGTCCCCCGCAAGTAGCGGTTGGCACTCGGGCAGATCTGAGGGTTACAGTGGGGGTCAATCCGCCGCCCTCGGGCTTGCGGACCCCCCATTCCTCAGCGCGCTCCATCCAAGCTTCGAGTGAGAGAAGCGCTTTTTCCTCCGGGATGATCGCCCTCTCACTCGATGACACCGAGGACCAGATGTCCATCGCTGCATCGGAGGGTGGGCTATCATTTTTCGATGAAAATCCGGACCCGCTTCCTCTCTTAGGGGTGGTAAGCGAGGCTCCAGATATAGAATCGGAGATGATGGCCGTGCTAACCCGGGCTGCTTCGGCGGCGAGGCTGGAGATGGCTTGTCCCCCAGCTCCGTCGCCGGACCGATTAGGGGTGTGATGTGGAGGATAAGAAGGGGAAACCCTCTAATGCCTCCCGTCCACTTCTTCCCGGAGGTGCACAGTAAGTTCACGCAGCGCTGAGGGCACCTTTTTCTGCCCGGTCTGCGTGCGCTCCGCCCTCACCTTCCTCGATAACGGAACAGCCAGGGGGTACGAGGCGAATCCCCAGGTCGAGCGTGCCAGCGCGGTCAATCTTGCCCGCGTGGTGCCCCTTCCTGGCGTGGTTCGCCTCGGCTCCTGTCCAAAGTGTGTAGGTTATCTGCAGAGCCTACACTGCTGCGGGCCAGGCTGCTTCCGTTTTACTTGCTATGGCTGGCGCAGGCGTTGGCTAGCGGCACGAGGAAGGTTCCGACCCAGGCTTAACTTATGCACTGCAACCGACTTTGCTCTGGAAACACCAGGTCGGCTGCGAGTGCCCTGGGAAGGACGGTGACCACACTAGTGGTCCAGGAACGCCCCTTCTGGCTAAAACCTGATAGATATGCGTGGCGTTGACAAAGTTCGCTTTCTTAACACACCCATATCCCAGGCTGGCCTGTTCGGCGACACCGAGGCGGAATTCACCCAGGAATTCACCACGGTGAAAAAGCAGTCAAGTGCGATCGGCGGGCTTTTAGAACCGCTCTCCCCGTTGAACCATCCACTTTGGCTTCTCCTCGCCGAGGGCGCTCGTCTGTGGCTCCAAAATCAGCTCCACCGCCCTGTCCGTTCCCTGGTTAAGCGGCAGCGTCGAGCACCCCACAGACGATCACCGCCCCCCCCGCCTCAGAGCGCCGCTAAGTCCGGAACGGACCGCGAAGCGTCTCTGAGACGGGCCATTCGGAGAAAAGGAGGTTTGCTCTTTCCCTGGCGGAGGGCCAGAGACACAATTAAATACGGCCGTATGGCTACCAAAATTATAAAGAGCAATTCTCCTCTATCCGGATGTGACAGCCCGAACACTGCCAGTATGGGACGCTATGCCTTCCAGCTCGCAGGATCGGTGCTCTTCGCCACAGGCTCCGAGAGTGCCAGAGGACGGGCTCCTTTCTCTCGCACTCCCAGCCGCCCTGCGGGCTCTTGGGACGAAGTTAAGATTAACCTCTTATCTTTCGCTCTTCCTCGGGACGCGCGCCTCCCGGGGTGAGCTCTCCCATCCCGTGCTGCCCCACCGCTGGTGCGTCAGTGATTGTATCGATGATGCCACTCGCGCGGGCTCTGCCAGCCTGGTTAGCGCTGCCCAGCCCGTCGCGATGGCTCGTTCGGACAATCAGACTCGGCTATGCGATTCAGTTCGCTAAACGGTCCCCCAAGTTCACGGGCGCGTATTACACCAAGGTCAGCCTTGTATCCGCCCCTGTCTTGCGCGAGGAGATTGCTGTTCTCCTGGCGAAGGACGCAATCGAGCCGGTCCCTCCAGCCGAGATGAGGTATGGGCTTTTTAGTCTGTACTTCATCGTACCCTAAAAGAGCGGTGGGTTATGACCAATTCTAAATTCTGCGCATTTTTTGATCCGCTGCCTTACAAGCAGCCGCTCAGAATGCTCATGCAGAAACGCATCCCCCAGTGCGTTCGTCCTCGGGATTGGTCTGCAGCGATAGACCTGAAGGACACGTATGCTTATGCCTCCATTTTCCCACGCCACCGGCAGTTTTTGCGGTTTGCGTGCGAGTGTCGAGCATGGTAGTACAAAGTCCTCCCTTACGGGTTCTCCCTGTCTACGCGAGTTTTTCACCAAACTCGCGGAGGATGCCCTAACGCCCATTCGGCTCGCGGGCATCTGCATACTCAATTATCTCTATGACTGGCTTTTTTAGCTCACGCAGGATCAATTGGTTATGCACAGGGACTGGGTGCTTCGGCACCTCGACCTGTTAGGGTTTCGGGTCAACCGAGAAAAGCGCGGGCTCGCCCCCGTGCAGAGCATCTCTTTTCTCGGGTTGGAGCTGGACTCGATCACTATGACAGCGCGCCTCCCCCGAGAGCGCGCTGAGCTGATGCTGACCTGTCTGAGAGAGTCGACAGGAAAACTGTGGTCCCACTGAGATTATTCAGAGGCTCCTGGACATATGGCATTCGCAGCCGCTGTCACGCCGCTCGGGATGCTCCATATGAGACCGCTTCAGCATTGGCTTCACGATCGGGTCCCCAGACGCGCATGGCATGCGGGCACGCACCGGATGACTGTCTCCGCTGTGTCGCCGCGCCCTCAGCCTCTGGACGGACCCTGCGTTTTACAGGCCTGTGTGCCTCTAGAACAAGTGTCCAGGCATATCGTTGTTTCGACGGATGCTTCCAGTACGCGCTGGGGGGTCGTGTGTTGCGAGCATGCAGCTGCGGCTCCGTAGAAGGAACTCTGTTGCATTGGCATATTAATCGCCTGAAGCTGTTGGCAGTGTATCTCGCGCTGCGCCGTTTTTTTCCGGTGCTAGAGGGGAAACACGTGCTGGTCAGGACGGACAGCACGGCGGCGATTGCGTATATCAACCGTTCGGGGGGTATCCGCTCTCACCGCATGTCTCAGCTCGCTCGCCGTCTGCTCCTCTGGAGTCTTACGCGGCGGAAATCGCTGTGTGCCATTCTTTCCCCGGCGAACTCAACCGTGCAGCCGATGCGCTCTCACGGCAGTCCCATGTCCGGGAGAATGGATGCTCCACCCCCGGCTGTCCAGCTGTTATGGGTGCATTCTGGAAATGCGCTGGCTACACAGCTGGCCCCGGGGCATGCGTATACGCATTTTTCCAGTGAGCCTACTCGCACAGATACTGTGTAAAGTCGGGGAGGATGAGGAGCAGGTCTGTTATTGCGCCTCTCTGGCTCAACCGGACCTGCATTTCAGCTCTCTCCTCATGATGGCCCCTCCCTGGCATATCCCTTTGAAGAAGCACCTTCTTCTTTGGGACAGGCACCATCTGGCACCCGCGCCCAGATCTGTGGAACCTCCGTGTGGTCCATAGATGGAGCGCGGAGGACTTAGGTGACCTACCAGTTCGGTGGTTAACACCGTCACTCAGGCTAGAGCACCCTCTACGAGGCATGCCTACGTCCCGAAGTGAAGTCTATTTGCTGTGTGGTGTACTTCTCTCCGAGAAGGACCCCGGACATGCCAGATCAGTGTGATGCTATCCTCCTTCAGCTGGCTGGAGCTACGGCTATCACCTCCGCTCTGAGGGGTTGGCGTTACGATCATCCCCCGCTCTGAGGACGCGGGGATGACGGCGCGCTGGGAAAGCATCGCCTCATCACCAGTTCCCAGAGGCGCGAGACACTGGATAATTCATTCAATTCGGTCCCCCTCTCATACCCACTTGGAGATTCTCTAAGGAGAGCTCTGCTCGATCCACTCGACTCAGTATCTTTAAGATTTCTGTCCAGGTAGACAGCTCTGCTGGTCGCGTTGGCATCAGTCAAGAGGGTCGGGTATCTGGAGGCATTTTCGGTCAGCGAAGTGTGCCAGCATTCGGGCCGGCCCACTCTCACGTTTTCCTGAGACCCCGGCCCACATAGGTGCCCGAGGTTCCTACAATGCTTCTCTTAGACTACGTAGTGAACCTGCAAGCGCTGCCCACGGAGGAGGCAGACCCAGCCCCTTTTATTGCTGTGTTCCGGTTGCGCTCTGCGCGATTTGACCGCATTAGAGCTTACGTCTCTAAGCAGCTCCTTTTTCTGTTAAGATCGGCAGACGGGAAGTGCCGTATCCATTCTGGGGTTGGCCACTGGATAGTGGATGCCATCTCCCTCGCTTCGGTGCCAGGGTGAGCCGCGTCCCCCGGGAGTGAGAGCGCACTCGACTCTTGGGCGTAAGCACGCGGCACCTCTCTAACAGACATCTGTAGAGCTGCGGGCTGGGCGACACCGAATACATTCGTAAGAGTCTATATCTTTGAGTGGAGCTGAATTTCTTCATGTGTGCTTTATAAAGCCAGTGAATGAGGAAATTCGGTACGGTGTTGAAACACGCTTGCTGCGCCTTTCTCTCTAACACAGAGATACGTGCGCTTTTTTCACTCTGTTCAGTTGAGTTCCCCATTTGGCGAACCCTACAGAGTTCCTCCGAGGCCCCCAGCATCTGACTTAGCGGAGAAGTCAGGTGCCTGGCCCATTACGTTGTTGGCATGCCCACTTGGTCAGCCCGCGTCCTGGGTATAGGTGCCTGCTATGTGCGATCCCCACTGGCGATCCCATATGCGTCATTCAGCCACGGCATAGTTCCTCCTCTTAGGCGGGCCCGTGTCTTCCCTCCCCGCTAACCATCCTTCATATGTGTACTCCCCCTTTTCAGGGTTAGTTCATATGTTTATACGCCACCAAGTCTCCCCATTGGGCAGCAGGTGGCCTCCGCAGCGTCCTCCCTATCGGGACTGCACGCTTTCCCAACGTACTGTCGTACTTTAAAATTCCTAGAACTTAACTAGGTGTATTTTTACGACTCCCCGAAAAATATAAATAAGCCTTTAAGTGCTCCACAGGTAAGTAAGGTAAGTTAGGGCCAGGGGGCACGTTGGAGGGCTGCGTCTCTGGTGATGATGGTGCGCGCACGCCGAAGCCTGGCAAACCTCTCACCAGTGACGTGGTAAGGTCAATCGCTGTGGCGTTTTCCATATATTTCCCCATAGTGGAAGTTTCCACATAGCATTGAAGTTCCCCTCCCGCTGGGGAACGAAACGGTTACTACGTAACCCTCGTTCCCCGAGGGGGGGAACGGAAATGCTATGTTCCTTCGCCACAGCGGTTGTGCCTTAGCTGACAGCTGTAGTCCGGCTCTTCAGCTAGAAAAGGTGTCTTGCTGTGCACAGGTGGCATCTTTTATACACAATTGATTGTGATTGCTGCCGGCTGTGCCCGCTGACGCTGCCAATTCATTGGCATTTCATTGGCCCGTTTTATTACTCTTCAGATGATTGGCTTCTGACGAAATCCCCCATAGTGGAAGTTTCCACATAGCATTTCCGTTCCCCCCCTCGGGGAACGAGGGTTACGTAGTAACCGTTTCGTTTTACTGCAGAGAAAATGCTTTGCTCTCTTGTTTTCCAGACAAAGAGGTATATAACTTGGCTGTCTATAACTTGTACATAATCATTGCCCATATAAAAAAATATATATATAAATATAAAGACATAAAATATAACAACAGACATTCAAAGCTTAATTCTAAAGTCCCAATAGGAGCTTTGAATGTAACTAAGTATCTTATATGAATGTAATGTTGCATATGAATGGTCAGAATGACCTCTATGGCCATTCTAGTAGTTATAGAATTCTGGTAGTTCCAGTGTTAAATAAAAATGGTGGCTTAAAAAAGATTCCTGTGTCACAGTGAAAACATTCATCTTATAATTCAAGGATTAAAGGAAGAGCTGGAGTGCTGACAGCTCATGTCTTCTGCTCACAGTGGTTCTTGACACTACAGACCTTCTGTATGACTCTATGTAAAGAGGCTACTATATTTCAACAGAAGTTAAAGCTGAGCAGACACATTATGACCAGAAGGCCACTGACATGAATACTCAATTTAAGCTCCAGTTCTTTCTTATGCTGCTCTGATGGAAAAGACCTGTTCAAAACAACAGCTGAAATGAGGACGACAGAGATATCCCTCTCTTTTTTACTATTAATAAGCAGCAAATTAGAATACATAAAACGTCATTGTTAATGGTTTATTAATAGTGAGAATTGTACCTTAAACTAAAAAGTGAATATAAAGCTTGGTGTTGTTGTTTTGTACATTAGGTGTCCTGGTTCATTTTAGTTCCTATTTATTTACTATCATTTATTTGACCATGATTTATAGAATACATCCCCGGATAAGTCACTCAACTGTTTATCTTCTGCATACTAAAGTATTGTTCTTTAAAACTTAAGGTCTCACTTTATTTTATGATACAATTCTAGCTATTATCAAACTATTAACTATGATTGTAACTTCTAATTCGCTACATATTAATAGTTCTTAAGGTAGGGTAATAGCTGAGTTCACGTATTGGATAGGATTGGGGATGTAGGAAAAGATCATGCAGAATATATACTTTATAAGTACAATTAAACAGCCAATATCTTAATAATAGGCAGGTGATTGTTTGTTTGTTTGTTTTTATTTGACAATTTTAACAAAAATAAACAAACAAGTCCAATTAGATTAATTCATATATATTTTAAAAGCGGTCGAGGACGAAATACACAAAAAAGCCAAAGGCTTATTTTCATTGTGGTGTTCCATAAGGTAATAAGTCACCATCTAATAGTGAGAATTGCTACTTAAACTAAAGTGTTACCAAAATTAATATTACATTACAAATGTATGTTGAAATTTTTAAATGTCAGTGCACATATATTATATTTGTTGTTAGTACATTGTAGCTTTTTTCTTCTGCCATCATAGAAGACTACCGCCTGTTGTCAGCAGACTTTAACCCTTCCATGAACCCAGAGCAACTACATGCAATTAACTCCGCAAGCAGTTGCATCTTGTAAATAATTGATCCAGTGGGAGTTTGAATATAGGCCCATTATTTCTTTCCGATGTTGAACCCATTTCACTTATGTACTGAGCATATTTTTGCAAGTGAGAATAACAAATAATTTCAAGTGACTAAATTATAGGCTAGAATCCCATAGAATTAATTATACATTCAGCTGGTCTACAGAGGGAAAAAATGGCTGTTTGAATAAATGCTGTATAAACAGCGTGAGTGCACTTGACTCGCGACAGAGACACTTGATTTGGATGTACTGATTTGTTCCAAGTCATAAATCAGTCACAGTTTTCATAAAAGCCCACATCAATCTGACTTTACCTTAACGTTGCTGTATGTAAAGTGGGTGCGGAGTGTAATTTGTATTTTCACTGCTTCAGCTTTGCCCGAATAGGAAAGGATACACCCCGTCTGCAAACTCCACTAGTAATTTTGAAGTGGTTTGCCTGTCAGCACTGTGCTGGAAAAGTGCTTACAACACAGCGGGCCACACAGGCACTATTAATGGGAGCCCTCCAAACTGGTGTCGATCTCTCGAAACTCAACCCTCAGTTCTTTCACCACACATAATGCATTAACAATGAACCGGCTAACGGCTGTAGCATTAGCCCATTAGGCTAGTTAGCGTAGCCTCTTTCTCACTCCCTCAGGCCCTCCATAGTCCACCACTCCCCTGCCAAAACTGCAGGGACCAAACATAAACACAATTGCCATAGCCTGTAAGGGGCCAGAGCCCAGATTTTGGACACCTTTAATAGCCAGACCTTCCCATGGGCTTTTCAAAAATTGGATTAGCTGTACTTATTGGCTTCTCTGGCAATGCAGCATAATTTGTCGACACTTATCGGTGTAAAACAGTCACCCGGCTGCCGGTGCTGTGGCAGGAGACATGAGCCGTTTTGGCAGGGCTCCCTGCAGTCTTGGGTACGGCTGAAATGATGCAAATCAGATTATTTCGGTTGATGAACACTCGCAGGAGGCGACATTTTTGGACATCTGGACACTTGGCACACTTGGTGATTTCAGTAACTTCTGTTAACATGCTTTACCCAGCACAAAAAATGGAATTTTGTGAATAGGAAACAAGTAAAAGTAAAGAAAAATGGGTTGTGTAAGATTTACATCATAATGAAAGCAACAACAACAAAAATCTCACAAAAAGATTCTAGTTGTTAACATTACTTAAATAAGCATTTCTAAAAATACTTTTGAAGTATTAAAAAAATCACAATATAACAACATACAAAGTTTAAAACAAACATAAGTACTATATGAATATTTGTGTATTAATATATTAATAAGTAACACTAATTATAAACAACACTTATTATAAACATTAAACATTAGCATCAATTCAAATGTGTGTGTGTGTGTGTGTGTGTGTGTGTGTGTGTTTGCATTAATGGTTTTATATAAATCATAAAAAGAATAAGACTATAAATCCTTATTTCAGATTATTATATTCTGAAGAATCTGATAAACGTATTATAAACATTAAATTCTCATTTAGCATCAATTCAAGTGTGTGTGTGTGTGTGTGTGTGTGTGTGTGTGTGTTAGCATTAATGGTGTTATATAAATCATAAAAAGAATATGAGTATAAATATTTATTTCAGATTCCTATATTCTGAAAAACACAGTAATATTAATAACCTATAAGCAAATCAATTTAATCTGCCTTCTAAAGAAAAAGCCAACCCAATTCATCTTTCCATGATGTTTTCCCCCTATTTTCCTTCAAAGACACAAGCGGCCACTGTCTGTTCACCAGAAGATAATCTGCTGCCCTTGCTAGCTACAAAGCTCTGCATGACACTGTACCATGAAACAATTAAAATTAATTTGGGTTGAGGAAAGAGCACATCTTGAGTCCACGTCAGGCCTGCTTACGCTCTGCATGACCCCCTTTTTCAATTATTCTGCTGCTCTCAAACAGAGCCGTTTGGGCTTCCAGATTGGCAGAAGAAATGAATGATCAGCGGGATTCGGCTCAAATGAATCCTCGCCCCACAGAGCATGCAGGAAAATGTCTCTGTCTCTCCAACGAAAACTCCAGCATAGGCGGATCATATTATATTTTTTTACAATAACGTTCAGCTAAGCACGTTAGGTGGACGTAAAAACTGCAAAGCTTGCTGGGATGTGGTTTGCATGCCGATTGAGCACGTATTGTGAAATCGCTAACAAGAAAAAGGAGAGGTTTAAACGCTCTGACAGAACATGTGGCTCATCAGCGTCAGTGAGGGTGAGATTCTTCAGATTTCATGCTTAGACACCTTCAGAAATTGCATTCAGGCAAACAGTGATGCCTGTTTTATGTACAGTATAATAAACATAAGTTGTCACTATGGCAACAAGGTTAGTCTGGTTAGTTCAAGCAAAACACTCAGCGTGATGCTTAAATATACAACAGTGTAATTATTCTTTGATTTCTGTAAGCAAGCAAACAAGATGATTTTCACATAATTTTTAAGCAAATAAAACAAACACTTGTCTAGAAGATCCAGTTCTCAAAAGTATTGTGAACAAATGTTCAGTATGTGCTTCACGGAGTTATTTCAGTGACTTCAACATTTTAGTTTTTCACTAACCACGCATAAACGTACCTTTCTCAAAAACACAATCATGTACATAAATGTTGCTAACATATTATTGTAGTCCAGTTTGTGTTATTAGACTTTATCACTTATATGCATGTTAGATAATGTATGTGAGAACTTCTCCAGGCCCCAAAGCCTCAAAAACCTAAGGGTTAATGGTCAAATAACATACAGGTACAAAAATAAAAATAGAATTAAAATAACAATTTTATAAATTAATTACTAAATAAATAATATTAAATATGATTAAATATATTAAATAATATGTTTCCCAGTACTGTGTTGCGGCTGGCAGGGCATCCGCTGCGTAAAACATATGGCAGATTAGTTGGGAGTTCATTCCACTGTGGCGACCTCTGAAATAGAGACTAAGCCGAAGGAAAATAAATGAATATATTATATGTTTATTTTTAGAAAGCTTTTGAATTTTTTACTTAATGAAATGAGCTTTTCATCAACCCTTCCACAATTTTGCAGACCCTGTTCAAAGACATCATGAGACGAGAATGTGTCCATCTGTGTATCCTTCACTTAAAATGCCACAATTAAAAATAAAAAATAAAAAAAATTTAAATTAAAAATTAAAAATGCCACAATTAAAAATTAAAAATTTTGATATTTTTTTTTTTAACATGGCCTGCACGGTGGCACAGTGGGTAGCTAGATCACCTCACAGCAAGAAGGTCGCTGGTTCAAGCCTCGGCTGGGTAAGTTGGCATTTCTGTGTGGAGTTTGCATGTTCTCCCTGTGTTGGCGTGGGTTTCCTCCGGGTGCTCCGGTTTCCCCCACAAGTCCAAAGACATGAGGTACAGGTGAATTGGGCAAGCTAAATTGTCTGTAGTGTATGTGTGTGAATGAGTGTGTGTGGATGTTTCCCAGTGATGGGTTGCAGCTGGAAGGGCATCCGCTGCTTAAAACATATGCTGGATAAGTTGGCGGTTCATTCCGCTGTGGTGACCCCAGATTAATAAGGGGCTAAGCCGAAAAGAAAATGAATTAATTAATTAATTCAGTGTTCATTAAAACATACCAGATATTTTAATTCTGTTCAAATTTAGAAATAAAGGTTCTAAAATATGTATATACTTTCAGAGGCTCACCTTGAGGTTGTCGGCTAGGGTGGTAAATCTCCAGATCAAACGGCTGTGCGCTTGTCTTTTGGATCACAGTGACATTGTGGCCTGTCCATTTATTCGCTCGGGCTAAAGTGTTGGTCCTCCAGTCTGTCCAGTACACACCACCTCCAAACAGAGACACGGCGAACGGGTGAGACAGGTACTCGTGGCCCCTGAGGATCTCGATGACCCCACTGCCATCATACAGGGCTGAATATATCGCATCTGAGCTGAAGGGAAAGACAAATATGAGGTGAGATGACACATGCACAAATCAGCAAGATGCTACAAAGATGACAACTTCCCCTGGGAGATGCTGAAGGTATAAGAATTTTTTGTTTGTTTGTTTGTTTGTTTGTTTGCTTTCCACAAAAATAGCAAACATGCTCATGCCATTGCTTTTTTTTGTGGCAATTATTGCATAATACTCCAATGCAAAAACACTAATAGTCATCTATAAAACATAGAAGCTACTCTGTAAATAAATCAGATTTTTTTAAAAGCTGTATTCATGTGAGAAAATACTGTTTCACTTTTCTACTTCAAAACTGCATGTTTATTGTAAATTTACATTGTATGTCACATTGTACAGTATGTAAACTATAATTTATTTGTAAGTCTGAGACATCATTGCTTTCATTGTCTGCCAAAACACTATGACTGAAAAAAAATATTGCAATGTGAACCAAAATATAATATTTCATTGCATTTTTTTTTTTTTTTTTTTTTCTTGTTCCTACCGAGCATCTGTCCACACTATTCTCCTCTCCTGATGGTCCAGGGTGAGTCCATTAGGCCATGCTCCGATCTCCATGTCCTTGTACACAACATGCCTTCCACTTCCACTCATGGATGTCGCCTCAATCCGAGGAAAAGTAGCATCCCAGTCAGTCCAGAAAAGAATGCTACATGTAAAATAAAAACAATTCACAAACAGGAATTATTCTTCAAGCCCTACTGTATATGACCAACCACAAATCAAAACAATGCATTTCATAGAAAGCGAATGCATCTAAAACACACCTTTTACTGTTTCCACCTGGTATTAACAATCATTTTCAGTGAACCAATCACACAAGGCCAGCTGAGACACAATAACACTAAAGGAAACTACAGAGGCAGTCATTTTGATCATTTTAAATATTTGCAATTTAATAACTGACAATTAACTACAATTAATTAATTGTCATTTAGCTCACTTTCCTTTGGCCAATTATTCTGGCATCTGTTTTAATGCCCCTCCTGCCCTGGCGTTTCCTATATGTGTATATTTTATTCTACCCTTGTTATTTTATTAAAATTACAAAACACAAAAGAGTTCTGAATGTTTCTAGAATGGACATAATGGTCAAACTGACCACAAGTATTTCATTGTCTGATGCTTATTCTTCTGCCTTTGAATATATGTGCCTTTGTTGCCTAGCAACATTCAGCTAATAAAAAAACCCATAACTTTCTGCTAACAACATTATAACTTTCTGATAGCAAACTTTAGACTTTAGTCTTTCTAAAAGCTTTGCTCTCCTGCTTGCTTATAAAATGATAGCATATATTACCAAAAAGATCATATTTTTAGGGTAATGACTTCATAATACATGGCGACAAATATTTAAAGCCTAATTCAAAAATCGCAATAGAGGACACAAATGTAAATATGACAACATGACATCTAATGTGAGCGGTCAGAATGACCGCTATGGCCATTCTAGATGTAATAGAATTCTGCTAGTTCCAGTGTTAACATGTTCAAATGTTTCTCTTGTGACCACTTGCTTTCAGATTTCATTGCTTTCAGGTGCTCAGTGTGATGCACTATTGAATGGACAAAGCTACGTTATGTGACTTACAAGTAGGCCCACACGGAATCTGCGCGCGCAGAAATCCTCAGATTTCAGCAGATTTTTAGCCCATCATTGAGTCTATGTATTTACTTGTGTAAATGTGTGTAAATTTATATGTATTCAGTTTTCAAATTAATTTCACTAATATTATTGTGATATAATAACAACAACATAAAAATGTTTATATGATTTATTTATAATACAGTTTGTAAAGTAATATTTTCTGTCTTTTAGTAGATTAAGTGGATCTTATTGGATTTGCATTGTAAACATTAAATAAAAGTTAAAAATGTATTATTTGTTTTATTTCATATATTAAGTTTTTAGTTACAAAACTCCCAAAATCATTCCGCATAAATCCACAGATGTTTACAAAATTCTCAGCAGAAGTAGCAAAAAATGTCCACAGATTCTGTCTTACAAGCAAACAGGAAAGCAATAAAACATGAAAAGGACGATGATATCTACTGCAGTACTGTTTTATTTGACATGTTATTTACAATAAGTGAACTTGGATGCTATTTATACTTACTGGACATAGAGTTAGATATCTGCACCTCAGTATAAACGATATTTTATAAAGGATGTGAAAACACCATACTAAATGTAGATAAGAATATTTACAGTGTCAATGGATGCCACTTTATTGGAACAATAAATTCCTCCCTACATCTACCCTTCACACTAACCCTGTTATAAATATAACTGTATGTGCAGTTTTTGACTATTCTATCCAGTTGATTTAAAATAAAGGCATTTGGGATCTGCTGTGTGATGAGGAAAAAAGAGAAGAAAGGGTACAGCTACAGTACATGGATGGAACTTTGTTTGTCCTTTTGACTGTTCAAATTGCCAGCAGAGAGTGTAAATAGACACATTTGTTTAATAATTATTGTGTCACTTTAATTTTTAATAATAATAACTTCCCCATGCAACAACATCTCGTTTAATGTGTTTACTGAAGCAAGAGATCGAGCAGCTTGTCACTCACATGAGATAAACTACAAACCAAATGAATTCAGTCAATTCCTATTGGACAAAATCCCATTCTTTTTTAAAACTGTATATTATTTCAAAATTAAATTAAATTAAATTAAATTAAATTAAAATATTTTTGTGAGGCTATTTCACTATCGTAAATTCCATTTCAGGCTGTCATTTCCACTGTTTACTAATGCTGACACTAAACTATCGAGGCACATAACTTTAAAGATGCTTTTAAATAACATGATAAACATGACAGGTAAATCACAGGGAAAAACTCAGTTTAATGTTAAATGCTAAGACAGAAGGCAATGCATTACCTCTTTTCACACCACAGAAGCCATATGGAGTTTGTGTTTGACAGTTACATGTAGGATAAAAAAATAGTAGTCATATTTTATTTTTATATAACCACAATATATAAATAAAATTACATTTAATTAAATAAAATTAATCATCGTTAACCAATAACTATTTAGTAACAATTTATTTTCAATTTCTTCATCCAAATATTTATTTATTTATTTATTTATTTATTT
>CAIGQW010053321.1:7397753-7408581 GCA_903798125.1 Danio choprae
AATGAATGAATAATAATTAAACAAAACGACACTTCACTCCGAAATTGGTAATGCAAATATTTACTGCATTAAATAGCATCCTGCATAATGTGACATTCACAATAAGCCATATCCTGACATTACATACAGTAATATATGTCATGCAGAGCATTCCCACTTCAGGTTTGTGCTTACTGAACAATGCATTATAAGGTAAGGCTGAAGAAGACTCTTGAGTGCTAAATTGTTATTCATCCTCGGGTGGAAAAAAGAAGCAAATCTAAAGTTGGTGTAATTGCTCTGTTGCCTTTCTCTATATAAAAAGGCAGTTTAGTTTCTCTTACAAATGCACACATTATCTCACTCCAATTCATTACAGTTCAAGGTCTTCTGCCACAGCAGATGTCTGGCTCTGGTGTTAAAAGGCCTTCAGGATGAAATGTAAATACGAGCCTCAATTAGTTGCCCAATGAAACCAGGAGTCTAAGGAAATCAAATGATTTGGGCTGAACAATAAGCATACAGATGGAGTCTGTGCTCCCGCTCCATACAAAATAGAGCCTCAACAACCAAACAGCATTTTGGCCTTTTCATTAACTTGCTGGCATGGCTGCAATGTCAGTTTAAAGATAGTCCGCTGTCAAAATAAACCCACTCCTGCAGTCCCTTTGCCTGTTACCCACAGATTGCTTTTAATTTTAAAAAAAAGGTGATATTTACTCAATTTTCTCAATGTAAAAGAGAAGAAATCATCTGGGAGTTGCTAATCCATCTACTTAATGTGTAACGAAAGACTTTCGCGTGAAATCATTCATTCTGTCTTTTTAATCATGGAATTGAAAATAATGAATTCGTTGAGGAAAATGATAAAAAATTTGTCAAGGAAACCTCAAGAGTTGACACAATGCCCACATTTTAGAAGTCAATACCAGTACCTGAAATGGAACGCTCAATATGTTTTGATAGCACAGCAAAATTATTTATAATTAGTAGTTCTAAATATATGAATGAATTAGTAGTTCCAAATATATACTGCCATTATGGCAAAGATTAAAGAAATCAGTTATTAGAAATTAGAAACTATTATGTTTAGAAATGTGTTGAAAAAAATCTTCTTTACATTAAATAGCAATTGGGAAAAAATATTCAAGGGGGCTAATAATTCAGGAGGGCTATTAAATCTGACTTCCACCATAACTGGTAGCCACTGACATCTATAGCAGGACAAAAATACAAAGTAAATGGCTACTGGTTTTCAAGATTCTTCAAAATATCTTGTTGAACAGTTGAAAAAAACTCCAACAGGTTTGGAACAAGTGGAGGGTGGAGGGTGAATAAAAGATGACAGTGTTTTAATTTTTGGGTGAACGATACATTTAAATGCAATGTATTTTTGGGGAAAATGTGACAGATAGAGAGAGGAAAAAGATAGAGAGGAAAAAGGTCTAGTGCACATATCTGAGACATTTTCCCAAGTTTAGATGAGGTTAAACAAATAAGAGTATATTTGCATTTGCTGTTGTCAAAATCCTAGGTTACCAATAATTGAATGAATGAATCAATGAATCAATGAATCAATCAATCAATCAATCAATCAACCAATCAATCAATCAATCAATCAGCCAATCAATCAAGAAAAAAAATGCATTAACTTGAATATATATATATATAGTTAAAACATTTTAAAATACATTACTTTAATAACATTATAGTATATCGCACGACAAATGCTTTCTAATATTGCATGACAAAAATGATGCACAAATAAATCTTCCCTCACTCTTTCCTACAGGTAAGTTAACCAGTAATTGGAACATGATTATGTGTACGGCACTGTCAACGTATGTTAGCATAACATGCTGACATTGTATATCAAACTCCCACATTAAACACTCCTGGAGTCATTTCTTGTTTACCACAAGAGTGTTTTCCTCTCTCCTCCTTTCTGCAATCTCTTTTTAACTCTCCTACACACTCAGACAAGGTATTTATTTTTTTCTTCCCTTGCTTTAGGTCAGTGACATTTGAAATGTTCCATGCACTGGCTTTCTATATATGTGTGTGTAAAAGCCAGTTTAAAACTGACCTTGTCCAGAAAAGCAAACTGTTCACAGTACATAAAGTCCCTGGACATGCCTTTGGAGCCCCACTTTCACCAACATCTCCAAAAACCACAGAAACGCCTCAGGGCCAATAAAAAAGCACAAGCCAAAATACAACTCTACAGTGGTACAGAGTCCTCAAAGACAACCCTATGCAGTCTCTTTTTCAGAAAGGAAAGATCATATGGGCCTCCATATGGGGTGCTCACAATTTGAGGCCTCAATATGGTTATTTAATCATTATACAGCAAGATTGCAGAGGCCCCAAGATGCAATGTTCATATATATGCAAATAAGGCTAACATTTTTTTGCACTTTAAAGGGATTTGAAAGAACATACATTTCCCTTTACAAGCCTGGATTAAAATGAGAAAACCCTCCTGGTTTAGAAAAAGAAAGAGAGGGAGGGAAATGCAATCTTTGGTGAGTAGTACATATGTACAGTACAGGACAGTATGTCACATACTATTCAGAAGCCTTAGTACCACACACTGACCCTCAACCCTTCTTAGCTGTTCATGTACTACTCATGTACGGAGGTGGAGGGCATTGACTGCTGAGCAAAGTTCCCTTTTAGCTTTTTTTGTGTAGCTTTACAAAAAAAAACAAGTTTATTCAAGTGAGCTTTCGAGATAAAAATAAGAAAGTGGAGACTTTGCATATACTCAGAAAGATACTGTATCAACAACTTAAAATTACACGAGTATACTTATACTGACAGACAAGTCTAAGTATAGTCTTTTAGTCTTTGGCCACCTAACATCTTTAGGAATATAAAGATAATGCATTTAAATTCAAATGAGTAATTGCAAAAAAAATAAAAAAAAAAAATATATATATATATATATATAAATATATCGCTGGTCGCTGGTTCGAGCCCCGGCTGGGTCAGTTGGCATTTCTGTGTGGAGTTTGCATGTTCTCCATGTGTTCGCATGGGTTTCCTCTGGGTGCTCCGGTTTCCCCCACAATTCCAAAGACATGCAGTACAGGTGAATTGGGTAAGCTAAATTGTCCTCTTTTTTCTCTCTCGCTTTTTCCAGTTTATTAAAATTTTATTTCATATTTCCCCGCAACATATTAATTTAGGTGAACACATTTTTGGACTGTGATCTTAGGTTTTTCTTTTTTTAGATTAGCTTCAGTTTTGGCTTTGGTACTGACTAATCTAATGTACATGCACAAATATATTATTGTAAAGAATCCTGTAGAAAAATAGTCATTTAAAAGAGAGATATGTGAGGGGTGTACTCATTTATGCTGAGCACTGTACAATTGCATCTGAAATACGAATTGTGAGGAACAAAGTCTGAAAAGTCACCTTTGTTGTCATATTTTTTCAGAAAGTTTTGAACGCATTCAACGATGTGAGAAAAAACAAAACAAAACGTTTATTCTAAAATCATTTACTCACCTTGATATAGTTCCAAACCTGTATGACAGTGAAACTTAAAGGCATTTCTCAAAATAAGCAAGAATGAAGTGTCCTTTTTTTTATCATGACCAGTAGCTTTTATTTAAACAGCACCAAAGCTTAAAACCCAAAACTTCCTAAAAAATAACAATATTCTTATTTTCTTCCACTCTGCAAAGCTTTGTTATTTCCTTCAGGACACACAAATCTGCTTTAAATTCACTCATGCAAACAAGAAAAGAAGCAGTCTTAAAACGCAACACCTTTGACTGAGCAGCCACAACCCTTGTGGTTATGTACAAACATATCACTCCAATTCCTTGTTTCTTGCTGTTTATTAGCTCTTTTAGCCATCAGCCTCTTGTTGATGCTCTTGGCAGCAGTAAAGCGATCTGTCAAGGCGTAGGTGTAGTGGTATTGTGTATTTCCACTATCCTAAGAGAAGCATTGTAATTTTCCCTCTCCTTTGCACTCGCCAGCTATATATCTGCCATTTACATGAGGTGCAGCGTTGTACGTCTGTGTTCTTAAAGTTGGTTTTGAGAAGCAGTGGCATTCATTCCAATGTCCATCCGGGTTTATCTTCAAATGTCAAAGAGATTAGCTTCGGGCCACGCTGTCCGCGTCCGTTATCTCTACACGAGGACACATTCACATGCCTCGCTCACAGAATGCCGCGTGTAGCTCTAATGAAAACACTTTGATTTATTGGATTTTTAAAGACTGGGGGTAATTCCAGACGAGGGTGTGTTTAATTTTTAATGGCACAACTGACAGCCTTATGGATGATGATGATGATCTCTTGCATCTCACAAGTCATACTAGTCAGCTTACTAAACAAATGTAATGCTGTTTGATTGTTGCTTATTAAAATCCGGGTAAATACAAATTAATACACTGCTATTTAAAATGTTGCAGTTATCTAGTGAATGAATGAATGAATGAATGAATGAATGAAGGAAGGAAGGAAGGAAGGAAGGAAGGAAGGAAGGAAGGAAGGAAGGAAGGAAGGAACGAAGGAACGAACGAAGGAACGAAGGAACGAACTTGTGAAATAAAGAACTTTTGGAATGTTATATTTGCTACAGAAAAACATGAACTACCATAGAAGTAGTAATAATAGTATTGCAACCGTACTAGTATAGCATACTGGTTTAAGCTAGGACAATAATAACAACATGATGCTATTAACATGCTAGTATTTAAGGGAATCAAAGGAATCAAAATCTTTAAAAGTTAAAAAAGGCAAAATTGTCTTACCGCTGTTTACATTGTATGCATCTTTGCTCCTAAAAACAAGAGATGCAGTACTCAGGAATTGTTTGGAAAAAAAAAGGCAGAACCAGATCTGTAAACAGAAAACGGCAATGGTTGTGCTGCCCTAAACTCTTCTGATTGGTCTACTGCTTTGGAACTGATAGTGATAAGCAGCACTGCGTGTAGAAGTTGAAGTTCTTTTAATTTGACACAGCATCTAAAAAACGTGGCGCACATGTGCACGGAGCTTGAAAAGACATCAGACGTGAATGTAATGGTTACACACGTCCATCAAGTGCATTTTTGAAAAACAATAGAAACGGTTTTGAAATGGAAAGCATTGAAATGGAAAAAACACATTCTGTGTGAACGGCCCCTTAAACATTGGTTGACATTTGGATTCACAAAATGATGCATGCTGTGTCACTAGACAGTGATCAACCATGTGATATGCTAGCATACAACACACAAGTACAAGCCTTTTCAAAAGTCATAATCATTGTAGAAATGAAAGATTTGTACATTGTTTTTCTATTCCTTTTTTTTTTTTTTTTACAATATTATGCTAAACATATTTCTGAAAGGGCGTCAGGTAATATTATCCCAGCTACATTTTTGTGTGTGTGTGTGTGTGTTAACTAACATCAGTTATTTTACAAAAGGTTATGGAAACAAAAAAAAAAGCATTTGATATACTTCATACTATCTGTTAACTCCAAATCACAGACACTTTTCATTTCAAGCTTTCACCAGAAATCAAAAGTTTGAATACCTCAGTATGCTTCCTTAGACAAGATTTTGAAGACTAATGTGGTTTGTTTGAGACAAAACCAGTGCAGGTAAAATAGGTTATGACTTGCTTTTCACAATGAATTTAAATAAAGCTACTGTACATACACAGTAATGTTTAATGAATATTATCTTTTATTTTATTATTTATTAATTATTTATTTTTATTTTTATTATTATTATTATTATTATTTTTAATTTTTTTTGCTGTGAATATGGGGAATCAAACCTGTGACATTCTGGTTGCCATCACCTGAACCATAAGCAGTAAATCACAACAACCCTGCCCTGCCTAATAAGAAAAGAAACTTCAATAAGAAAGTCCACGGGGCAGTAACATGCACAGAGCCCATTGTTTCTTGCCGCATATTGGCATGTATCCTCTGTAAATCATTGCTTGGATTTAATTAAACTAATTCATCATCACGGAGTAAAGTAATCAACATCCTATGAAATGGAGCCATCACTTCCTCCGCCAGGCGATGCCTTCGCAAGCACCGCCTGTTAATACATCACATTCAAAACCACTCACTGCTCAATAAAGTGTCCATACATCACATCCAAGCCCCTGCAGGAGAATCGGCACATTCACACTTCCATGCATTTTTAAACACTGCTATTCAGTCCCTTTCAAAGACCCAATGGATTCAGAAAGCTTTGTGTTCAGATCCATAGTAAAGCCGATAGAATTTATACACCCTGATCTTTTGATGTCTGTTGTTATGTAGATCGGGCCCATTCCAGAGAAAACACCTTAGTATGAATGTCATTCATATAAATAATGCAGAGCGTCTTTGTAGTAAACCGAGCCAAAAAAAAACAACTTCTCTGCAAACAATTATTTGTAAAGGACATATTTTACTGCATTGTTTTCCAGTCTGCCAGTCCATTACTCAGGGAATAAATGTACTGTACTCATGAACACAGAATAACCCTTGGCATGGTCCCAACTCAATAAAATCACAGGAGATCTCAGTTTTAAGCTCCATGCGTTGTTAAGAGATGCACAGATATACTAGAAAGGCTCCACAGAGGAAATGATTCTGTGATATTAATAACTGTAAAGATACAATTCACATCCTGTCCTTCTGGGAAAATAGGCTCGTTTTTGTGCTTTCTTGTAGGCTTTTATGCCAACTTGCCTTGAAGGGATGTTGGTCACCCAAACCACTGAATGAAAGATGAAATGTGTCTACTTTCGTGACTGTCATTGAATACAATATGATCGTTGTGCAATCAAACGCTCTGTCATTTCCTGCCATCTTAAAGATGCTGTTTGTACTATTTTATAATGTTCATACAATAAAAGTCACTGGGGTCAATGGACCCCTATAGACCCCAAAATTAATTTGGCAGTGAGAAAATTAAAATTGCTATTTTTTTACTCTATATAAAATACGGTGACAACGATGGTCTTTTTCTGTTACAAATAAATAAATAAATTGCAACCATTTTTGCAAACCAAAGTTTAAACCATTTTGTTTCATTATTTAAAAGAATGGTTCACATAACATCACAGAAAAAAACACATTATTGTTAGATATAACTTTCAATGATGAGAAAAACAGAAAATAGCCAACCAGAATCCAGTCATCCACACAAACAGTTATGTGCAAAAGTGTAGACACCCTATTGAATCAATCTGGGAGAGAAAACACAGACATTTCCAAACAATCTGAAGTGCATCATTCCACACTGAGGAAGTTTACAAACACCAATATTCCAGGATTGAACAATCCAGCAAATTTACCCAAGGTCAGTAGGAGATGTACTAAATATATTCATGAACTTGATCTTTACATATCTTTAAATAGAGCAACAGTGTAAAGAAGAGTGAGCTAAAATTCTGACTGATAAAGACATATAGACTTCAAGTAATTCTTGCAGAACAAAGTCAGTCTGATAACTGAATAACAGGGTGTTCAACTGTAAGTTTGTCACCTATGTATTTTCTTGTTTGTTTTTTTTTTCTTTAGCTTACATATAGTACATAATGACAATGTTTGATCACATGTATGTCATATGATGTTTTTCACCTGAGGTTTTACATTTCAGATTTAATTTTAAGCTCATTTTTAAAAGAGTACTTATGTTTTATGGAAAACCATGTAATTCCATAGGGTCATAATTTTTTCACATGACTATATAAAGAACAAAATATATACATCCACACAATATTGTACTTGTATAGTAATATTAAGAATAGTAACAGTATAATGATCAATAATACCATATAAAACAAGTTATACTATCATGTTATAAATAACGCAAAACTTACCACTGTAAAAATGCCGTTTCATTATGAGGTAAAATTATGAGGTAAAAAAAAAATAAATCCCAAATTGTTCTAAATATGCATTCAAAATATATGCATACAATATATATTTCATAAAAAAAAATCTGCCTTAAACCAAATCAAAAATACAGTAATAGTATGAAGGGGTTATTTTATTTTAACCTGCATTTGTAATTGAAAACTGAATTTAGCATCATATACCGTAAACAAATGTAGAAATATGTAAATGTTATGTATGAGAGCACTAATACATATCAATTGTAGACCAGACAATTAAATATGGTGACAAAGACAGCCTGATTAACATATCGAGCGCATTCAGTAGCTTTGGCAAAGACAACGGCGTGTAGAAAATGTTCTATTCATAACAAACTGCTTGAAACAAGTCTAATATGATCTTACAATACGCCTTGACTTACTTTCTAGGCATTCTTACTTGTTTAACCGAGCATCCCTATCTGAAGGGGTTTTACACAGCCACCATGTAACACACAAACACACACACACACACACACACACACACACACACATACACACATACACACAAATTATTCACAAAGCTGAGGTGTTAGTTTCATCATTATTGCAGAAGGTGAAGGTCCCTCATGCTATTGTGCCTCACAGTAGACAATTTCTCCACTGAATGAAAACCATCTGTTTGCTCTCCTGCCACTAAGCTTAGCGTAAACCAACAGAGTTCTCTTCGACAACAGCAGGGGGCTAATGTAGGCTTTAGTAGTTTGATGTCATCCAGAGGTATCAAGACAGCGAAACTGTCAAGGTGTTGAAATATGTTCTTTTCACAAGGCTGCTGGTGACAAGCTAGCGATTTTGTCCCTAACAAAAGAAGCGGAGGAGTGAAAGAGAGAAGACGACAGTGAAAGTCAAAGATCTGTCAAGAAAAAAAAAATGTCTCTAACTACGGAAGCACAAAATCTGCCAAGAAATAGCGTGCATTGCAAATATTGCATGACAAAATCTTTACAAACTCAAGGTAACCAGAACGGATGTAGAATTTAAATCATTTGCAGTTAGAGTAGAGATGAGTGAATAAACCGATAGGGCAGCCCGTATCACTATTTGTAAGTTTGAGAATTCAAATGAAAAGCTTTTTAACCTGACTTTTAGCTAACGGTAGCACTTTAATGTCTTTAGACATTGTGTTGAGTAATAACCTTACAGCAGTATTTGTAGACTCTGTAGGAAGAACAGGAAACTCTTCAAGCATAGCTTTTAACTGAGAATGTGCTGCTGGCAGTGCTGGACTCTAAAATTAACTTTGCATATCAAGAAACAGCAACTTAAAAAAAAAAAAAAAGAATTCTACAGCAGTTTGTTTAATATCTGCTTAAACATTATTCTGGACATACTACTGACCACTAATTTGCAAGTGAATGTCAGTTTATTCTACTAGCCTTGGGATAGTTCACTCAAAAATGAAAATTTACTCTATATGGTTATGAGCGTTGTTTTTCGTGTTGAACACAAAATTAGATATTTGAAGCAAGCTGAAAACCTGTAGTCATTGACATACAGAGTAGGAAAAACTTAACAAGTTTTGGAATTCAATAGTTTCTTGTACACAGCACCTTATTACAATATACAATGCAATACTTTCTCTACGCAGTTGTACCCTAACCCTAACTTAAAGCGATAGCTCACACAAAACTAAAAGTTATGTCAACATTTACTCGTGACACAAACTGATTTTCTTTTTTTTCTTTTTTTTTTAAACACAAAATCATTTATTTTGAAAAGTGTTGGAAACCTGTAGCCACTGACTTACATGGTAATTTATTTATTTTTTATTCTGCTATGGAAGTCAAAGGTTACAGGTTTCTTACATTTGTCAAAATATCTTATTTTGTGTTCAATGGAAAAGGGAAACAGGAAAAGGGAAAAGTTGACAATTTGAAGATGAGAAAATGGGTTGGGTGAACTATTCATTTAACAGTCTATTAATAGACTTACTAGTTTACACTAATTAGAGAGTTGGTTTACATACAGTTGTAATGATACTAAAGACTTAGTCAAAAAACTGTTTAAAGAGGATCCTCAAAAAAGTGTAACAACCAATTAACCCACCAAGCATCTAATTAAATAAACTAAAAGACTAAATAAATAGGTCACAGTTCGCAATAAGGTTGAATTAAAGTATTAAGTATCATTTTACTGTTTGATGCAACATATACATGTCCATGTATAAATTTAAATGCTTTTTAATTCAATTTAAAGCAATTATATTTAATTAACTTTACACTGCCAAGTGTAATCTAACCCTTACCCCAAACCAAAAATCATAACCTTTATTCATTCATTCATTCATTCATTCATTCATTCATTCATTCATTCATTCATTCATTCATTCATTCATTTATTTTCCTTCAGCTTAGTCCCTTATTTATCAGGGTTCGCCACAGCGGAATTCCGGCATATGTTTTACACAGCGGATGCCCTTCTAGCTGCAACCCAGTACTGGAAAAAAAAAACATAACCTTTACAGTAAAACACTAACACTAATCTTTTCATTACTCCTAAAACTAACCATACCTTCAACTAATTAGAAGCAAATGTCAAAATTCAGAGAACATACTGTTACACAGTATGCCAGTTCCACATGTTTTTCCGAAGTGGCTTACAGTGCAAACCGTGTCATAGTGTTGCAATAGAAAGTTACAGTAAGTGTTGACAAAAAAGATGAATCTTCAGCTGTTTCTGCAGAATCACATAGACCCAAGTGACAACACAGGTACTGACATCTTCTTCGACAAATATACTTTTTTACATCAAAACCACTAAGAGCGCTAAAGTAGCTGTTCAAATATTATGAAAAACTTAACTAAAAACTTAAACATTATGAAAAGTTCTGTTAGACTGTCTTCTCTCTGCTCCACCACTCTAACACTCACTTTTGCAGCACTTAAAAAATCCAAGGTAAAAGGAAAATCCATATTTTTGACAGTTAGTAAGACGGTTACAGTACATATTATA
>CAIGQW010053321.1:7445287-7455742 GCA_903798125.1 Danio choprae
GTGTGAGGGATCCAGAGTGATTTTATTAGCCCTTTAGCTCGCTCTGGATAAGTACAGTTCTTGGAGAGTAGGGAGAGTTGTACCAGTGATTCGCTCAGCAGTCCTAACTATTCGATGTAGTCTTCGGAGGTCGGATTTGGTAGCTGAGCTTAACCAGACAGTTATTGAAGTGCAGAGGACTGATTCAATGATGGAAGTGTAAAACTGTTTCAGCAGCTCCTTTGGAAGGTTGAACTTCCTCAGTCGACGAAGGAAGTACAGCCTTTCCTAAGCTTTTTTGACAACGGAGTCATTGTGAGTGTCCCACTTCAGGTCCTGAGAGATGGTGGTGCCCAGGAACCTGAATGACTCCACTGCTGCCACAATGCTGTCCATGATGGTCAGTGGGGCGGAGAGCAGGGGGGTTTCTCTTGAAGTCCACTATCATCTCCACTGTTTTGAGCGTGTTGATAGGATGGTATAAAGTCAATAACCCTCATATTATAGTGAATGACAATCAAAAAAAAAAAAAAAAACTAAACTTTGCAGCTCTAATAACATACATTTAGCCTTAAAAAATAAACAAATAAATAAATTATATATATATATATATATAAAGGCTAAACTGCCTTTGAGACTGCACATACATGTACGATGACTCAAACATTATTTAAACCAGGTTCAAACAACAGCAGGTTTGGACTACAAAAAACTGCAAAAATGTACTGAAACATACATTTGACTGCAGTTTCTAGAGAAAATGAATGCCTTTTGGATTGACTTTTGTTCTTTTTCACACTAATGATACTTACAGGGACATATTATCGATGAATACAGGATTCTAAAAATGATTTAGTAAAGGGTTTAGGTCATTGGTTCGCTATGTAATCTGTACAAGCTGAATTGGGATGTATTTAGCCTTGTATGGAAGTGGATTAGCCTCACTAATAATTCACACAAAAGACACAAGGAACACATGAGCAACCAAATTCACATTCATAAAACCCACATAAATTTACATGCATGGAAAAATACAATTAACAATAATCATTATGTGCACAACAACACAATGTACTTATATAAAGCCAAATTTACAAGCATTACACACACAAGCATTTATACGTAGAGCTACAACAGATCTGAATCAGATTTCACACATGTTAATTTGGTATGCGTTTTTTTTGGTATAAATCATTATTGTGATTAATCCACCTCCATATTCCTAACAATCAAGGAAGAAAAATATCTTGTATGACTGGGCTCCAATGTTTGGCCCAGATTGTCGATTTGTCGATTGTTGAAGTGTTTAAAAATCAAATCATACATGTCCCAATCTACTCCCTCAAATCACATCAAACATGTTTTACATAAAGGATTTCAAACAGAAATGGATTATAACTTCAGGATTCTGTCAGTTCTTCCACAAATGCACACAAAGGATAAGCTGTATGAGTCCGTTGGACAGCAGAGCAGGACAAACTGCAACTTGTAAAATAAGATGCATCACGATTTTCAAATCATGTACAGTAGCATGTGTATGTTTGAGATTTGAGGGAAGAAAACCTGTGACGAGTCTCCTGCAGTGTGAGCCTGACCTCAGTGTTATTTAAGAGTAAGAAACAATATCCTTTCACGTCAGATTCCATTGCTGATATGAAATATGCAAGTGAAGTGTGAGCTTGACAAGTGTAGTTTTTGATATTTCAGTACTTCGACCAATCATTGTGAAGGAAGAAACTCGAATGCTAAAAAAAACCACCTGTCTCTGAGGATTCCCAAGACAGCAGCGCAAATGAACCGAATCACCTTGAAAGAAACGTGTACACTATATGGCATATACTCACTGCAAAAAAAAAAAAAAGTATATGGGACAATCTTGGTCTCATTGCAAGATTACAACTGCACAACAAACCCCACACTAACTCACTGCTTTCAGAAGAAACCAGGATTATACCTGCAATCCAAAAGTGCTTAAACTGCATTCTTTTTAGTAAAAAAAAAATTCACAATAGCATTTTCCGGGGAAGGTGGAGGTTGGGTCAGTTATGTGGTTTTGACAGTGAAGTCTTTATACCCACTCTTTCCATGTCCGTTTGATCAGCAATAAAACTGATGAGCTCAAAATTCGCCTTACAAAGAAACTGGATTCCGCCTTACTTATGCATTCTGTTTCACAGGAGCCTGGCAGAATGTCTCAATAACTGACACAGCAAACAGGCTGCTTCTTTTCCAGTTCACTTCAAGGCAGACACTACACAGACATCATGCATCTCTACACACTCCTGTAGAGCAACAGAAACTGTTGGCTTGGCAACTGCGATACAGATATGGCAGACCTCTTGATAATGTAGACACAATTCTGTGTGACTCAGACTGTAACCATGAATCATCCACCTTATGCGTTTGAGAATTTATCTGGAAAACCTAAAGAAGTGCACTTTCTGAGAACGATGTAAAGCTTAATTTGTAATAGCGTTGCAGCAAAACCACTTCAAAATAACTGGACTTGTAATACACGCTGAACTGGAATATATATATATGGATTTAGATATTCATTTATATTACTAATTCAAGCATTATGCACATAATATAGTTTTCTTTCAAATCTGTGCCTTGTCTATTTGAATAAAGACTCTTCCGAACTCTTGTTATATTATGTTTAATCACAGTTCAAGAGCAGTAAACCTGAGAGCATTGGTTTAATAAACTCAGCTTCTTTAAACCGTGTTGAGAAACAGCTTAGAGTCAAAAATCACATTACTATATACAATTATTTTGACATAAATAATTAGATTTTTGAGAATTATATTTACTGTATATGTTCCATATAGGTGACACAGTGGCTCAGTGGTTAGCACTATCGCCTCACAGCAAGAAGGTTGCTGGTTTGAGTCCTGGCTGGGTCCGTTGACATTTCTGTGTGGAGTTTGCATGTTCTCCCCGTGTTGGCGTGGCTTTCCTCCGGGTGCTCCGCTTTCCCCCACAGTCCAAAGACATGCACTATAGGTGAATTGAATAAACTAAATTGGACGTAGTGTGTATGTGTGAATGAGTGTGTATGGATGTTTCCCCAGTACTGGGTTGCAGCTGGAAGTGCATCCCCTGTCTAAAACAAATGCTGGATAAATTGGCGGTTCATTCCGCTGTGGTGACTCGTGATGAATAAAGGGACTAAGCCGAAGGAAAATTAATGAATGAATGTTCCATATAGTATCTTGTGACCTACACTGAAAAAAGAAAATATTCATTGGATTTACTCAATTTTTAAAAGGTTAAAAGGTTTTAAAGCAAATTAAGTTGAACATTGCTAAATCGAATTAGTTTGTTTAAATGCAGCTTAATAAATTGTACCTATAAATTGCTTGCAAGCTTAACTTTAGTAAATCCAATTAATACTTTTTTTTCAGTGTAGGTCACATGATACTATATGAAATATATACAGTAGATATAAATCTCAAAAATCTAAATATTCAAACATAATTTGAATTAAAACAAATATTTATTTATTTTTATTTTTTGCATGTGCACTAAAAGTGCCATTTTAATTTTATTTTCATTTTCATCTTAAATAATCAATATTGAATCTTAAACCCTAGAGAACGAATTTGAGGTTTTGCTGATGCATGAATAACATTTCACTAGTCATTAAATAAAAGCTCAAATAAGTTGAGCATTGAGCCTTTTGGCTGATATTTTGGGGGTTATGCTACTGTGAAAACAGGATTACTAGTATTTATTACAATTGCACTACTTTTAAATTAGTAATTAATACTTCTTTCTAAAAATTTTACTTAATGACGTCAAATATAGGCATATAGTAAACAACATCCCTTTTCAAAAACAAAGCCCGAACTGTTGTGTTAAGAAATGTATTCATTGAAAATAAAAATAGAATGTTCATGAAAGAATAGATGTATTAGGTAAAAGAAAAGAAAAGCTAGTATTATTGAAAAAAGTCATGTTAAAAAAATAAAAACACCTCAACCTTCTGGGTCAGGTTAGCCCAACACGTGTTCTGCCCTTTTAGTCACAAAGTGGCTTGATTAAACCATCTAAATTGGGCTGTTTTGTCCAGTGTTTTAGAGTGTAGTCAGCCCCGCACCAATAATAACAAGAAGCTTTGTGTTTTGCTATTCTCAGTAAAACTAAGTCGAAGTCAATTGAAACATCTTTCCAATTCTGTCCAATCGATCAGGAAACTAAAGAAATAAATTATGTTTTGATGCTCTTAGAAATGGTGACATGTCCACAGCTAGATATCTGGAGAAAAGCATTTCTGTAAATATTTGCACTAAAGATTTATAGTATACATTTGCACTACAAACACAATTGTATCATTTGATTTAAGTATTAATACAAATATTTACAGAAATGCTCTTCTCCAGAGTTCTAGCTGTGGACACGACACCATTTCAAAGAACAGTGCGGTTTCCACAGGATGCTTTACAATAATATATTTGTGGATATACAGTACATTAGATTAGTCAGTACTAAAGACAAATCTGGAGCTAATCTAAAAAAATAACTTACGATAACAGTCCAAAAATTAATAGTCCAAATGTATATGTTAGGGAAAATTAAAAAAAGAGGAAAATTCAAGAGAAACAAAAAACATAAACATTTGTTGAAATTTTGTAGTCGGTAATCTTTTTTAATCTGCAATATTTTGCATGAATTTAAACGTATTATTATTTCTAAAGATGTTTGGTGACTAAAATATTATTTTGATAAATTTATTCTAATTTATAAATCTATTTAGTACCTGTATTTACTGAGGAATGGACAAAAATATTAATTTTCAAAATGGGGTTTACTCATTTATGCCGAACACTGTATATACTATCCAAAATGTTAATTGTATCTAAAAATAAATAACATTATATGGGTTCTGCGTATGAATTTAATTCATATCTTGAGCTCTGTGATTAACTGTAGACTAGTATCTCAGAAAAAAAGGTACAAAATCTGTCACTGGGGTGGTACCTTTTCAAAAGGTACACCTTTGTAACCATACAGGTGGGCATAAGTACCTTTAAGGTACACTTTTGTGCTATTAAGGTTCACTTTTGTACCTTTAAGGTGCTATGAGGAACAGATTTGTTCTTTTATAGGTGTTGATAAGCACCTTTAAGGACATATTAGGAACAAAAACGTACCTTTTGAAAAGGTACCGCCCCAGTGACACATATTGTACCTTTATTTCTTAAAGTGTAATGTTTAAGTAAAACTAACACATTAAATTAATTTGCTCACAACCACTGTTTAATAAAAAAATAACAATTGTATATTTTTTTCTTCTGAAACAAAAACCTATACTCAAATGTAGGGTAAATAAATAAAACTGATCACCAATAGGAATAAAACTGATGTAGTGTTTTTCACAAAGTCTATAAAGTAAGCAAACTCTTAAACAAACAGCAGCCAGAATGAACATTATAACTTCTCATTAATGTTTGCCTACTGTATGAGTAACCTTCTGATTTAATCACATTTTGCCATTTCAATCTATTTTTTATCATTATATTATTATTTTACATGTTTAACAAAGCAAAACCGTGTGCTCTGGAGCCCCCTGAGGTGCACACATACCCCTGGTTGCGAATCATTCACTCCCGAGGATTAAAACTGACACACAAGCACAGGAACTAGATGCAAAACATCCCAAATCACCCCAGCTTTGAAATCTGGATTATGCAATGGTCTTCTAATCCTTTTAGTTATTTAAAATCACATTAGGGTTCAGCTAGAGACGAGTGTTCCGCGCCGTGAAGTTTCTTCCTCTCGTGTTGACACCGCCGGCGCTAGTGCAATGACATTTATTTGTCAGATTTTACTCTTGATTTTTTTCTCACTTCCACTTTTCTCACCCTTAAGCTGCGTAATGCTCATGAGAGGTATCTAAACATGTTAGCTCTCTCAGACACAGATATAGCCCGAACTCGCTCAAATCCATTCAACATTAAAATCCATTTTACAGTCTTTCTTCCCACTGAAAGGGCCCATTCACTGAAATGCCCCTCAGCTATGTTTCTAATGAGTTTATTCAATTAGCTAATGACGACCAGCCTATCTGCTAGTATTAGTACATAAATTGCATCTGCGCCGTCTAGACAGAACATCTCATGTCCTTGAATTTCAATGGTTTTACTGTTATCTGACATATGTTTCAAAGTGAAGATGAATGTGGGCAGCTTTTAAGTGCTTGGATAAGTTGGAAAAATTTGTCTCAGGGAAAAGACCCATTGCCATATATAATCTGGACCACAAAACCAGTCTTAAGTTGCACGGGTACACTTTTGATAATGGCCAAAATGATAGATTTTTGTTTATGCCAAAAATCATTCAAATATTAAGTAATGATTGTGTTTAATGAAGATAGTTTTTAGGGATGCACCAATATGAAATGTTTGACCTATACTGATAACAATTAACTCTTTATTTATATTTGGAGGCTGATATAAATGTTATTTGATATATATTTATTTATTTATTTATTTATTTTCTGCATAATTGCAAAAACAAAAGGCAAATTTTAAAACCTTAACTTCAGATAAGTTTGAACTGATCTCTGAATTTATTAATCAACTATTCTTTTTATGGGCAACTTTTTTATACATAAATTAAATCTACTGTCCGGCAAAACATTAAGATAAAAAAATAAATAAATAAATAAATAAATTTTTGTATAAATAAATAAAACAATCAAGTTATTAAACGTTAACCAAAATGCATGTGAAGAGGATCAACTAGCGGAAACAATATAATATTCATCAGCTTGAAGACACTGGCCTATAATTTTGTTAATGATAACGATAATGATAACTTTAAAAATGGCATTTATCGGCCAATATCAACATGGCCACTGATATATTGTGCATCCTTATAGTTTGTACATTTCCTACTGTAAATATATAAAAACTTACATTTTTCATTAGTAATATTCATTGCTAAGAACTTCATTTGGATAACTTTAAACACATTTTTCTCTGTATTTACATTTTTGATCCCTCAGATTCCATATATGTGTATCCCGACCCAACTCTACCCTATCCTAAACCAAACCAAACCAAACATATTTATTCATATTCATATTTATTCAAATATTTATTAACCTTTCAAATATTGCACAAATCCCAAACTTTCCAACAATGTACATTTATGAGTGGTTTTGTATAGGGTCACATAGTGTGCTTCAGAAACCAAAACCCTTTATGGTAAGTTACAGAGATATTTTAAGTGCACTTTGCTGTTCCAAAAAGGTACAATTATCTTAATTACATTGCTTCCTAAAAAGATCAAATAAGGAAAAGCGAAACGTTTTGTCAAAAATAAATGCATTTTATTCACTAATGAAAAGACTTGATAAGCCGTTGTTAGATATCTGAAAAACTGCTGTTCCAAAAACATTCTGTTCCAAAACCAAAATCCTTTTCATTGTAAGCTAACAGAGATATTTAAGTGCAATTTTAATGCAAATGGGTTTTTTTCTCCAAAAGGTACTTATCTTAATTATATTGCTACCTAAAAATGTTTAAAAAAATTCAATATGAAAGAGCGAGAGAAATGTTCTATCGAAATAAATGCATTTCACTCGATAATGAAAGCAGCCAATAAACTGTTAGATATCTGAAAAACATTCAGTTCCAAAACCAAAACCCTTTTGATTGCAAGCATTCAGGGACGTTTTTACAGCAATTTTGATGCTTTTTTTTCAAATAATAGTTATCTTAATTATATTGCTTCCTGAAAATGTATTGGGAAAAAAAGGGAAGAGCAAGAGAAATGTTCTATGAAAATAAATGTATTTTATTAAATAATAATAAAAGGCCTCGATAAACTGTTAGATATCTGAAAAACTTCAAGCACTGTTTACACTTTGTTCTCTTGCTCGTAATCCATTTCTTTGTTCTGGGTTTTAAAACTGTAAACCGACTGTTTACTCCAAATTATTCTATGGTATGCTCGGTTAGGGAAGGCCAAAAAAAGGTTTGGAATCCTCAAAGCCTTTGTGTGTGACTGTCTGTAAAACTTCAGGGTAAGGAAATACACGGCTAGCATCACCTATGAGCCCCTCCAAGCTTGGTCATCATCTATTTTAAAGTAGTTCATAAAGCATTCTCGGTCCACTGAGACTAAAATCGTCATTTTAACACCTTTTTCACATCGACTACTACTGATGTCCTTGCAGACAAATACACTTCTCAGAACCCTCTGATTCTATAGTCTGGCTTAAAATGCACAGCTGCTTGCCATTTAATTTCTTACTTTTATGATATTTATGTCTTATGCATAATGAGGCACAAACTGGATATGCACAAACCGCTCGTGAATTATCCAATTTTTCAAGTTCAAATTAAAATTCTCTTTTCAAGGCTGCTGACAAAAAAAAAATTTAAAAGAAGCAAAGGCTATTTGGAGAGCAAAGTAAAAGAGAAAAAGCTTTTCATTTGTTCAAAGTATGTGGGTACTCGAAACATAGGATGTCCATGAGCTTTTGAATCCACATATGAATGAAAAAAAAAAGTCTATTGTAGGTTACGTTTTATTAACAAGCTATTCACTTTTTTATCTCCTTCACGTCTTCTTCAAAAAAGGTCATGTGGTGTGGCAAATCTATTTTTAATTAATGATAAATGACAATTTAATAAAAAAAAACAAATGAACGATCAAACAAATGAATGCATGAATGAAACAAAGCACATGTGTTCGCACTCCTTATAAACAAATCAAATTTGCCTAAATGTATCAAAATGTATGAATGTTTTTTATGCTAATTTATAAGGTTAAAAAATATTTTTATACAAAGCTGTCCCTCACATTTACTGCCTAATCTAAACATTCCAAGTGAACCTGAATAGATTTCTAAAACAAAATTGCAGATATTTCAGAGATTTTTCAGAGAAAAAAGTGCACAAACTACAATGGAAACACTTTACTAAATACATTTCAGTATATTTTCTATTCTATTCTATTCTATTCTATTCTCCTACTCCAAGGCTAGGCAACCGAAAATAGGAACTATCCCATTAGAGACCAGACACACTTTTTAAGGCCTAATTTTGAATGCAAGTCCTTTGGTTTCTTGTCTTTGTGTCAAAGCCAAAACCACGTCCCATCCACCATGCAGTTCCTCATACTGTAGAACCAAAGTACCAGGTTGGAATTTATCATCTCCAGCACACGACCACAGGCAGAAACATGTTTTAGTAATCTCACACCAAGCGTCTCGGCTGCTATGGCACTTTGTCAGTGCCGTGAGGCCACTGAGATTTACTGGGGAGTGAATCCGGGCTCCTAGTGGCCAAAGCTGTCCCATTTTCCCCGGCCTGACTGCACTGACCTCATATGATGAATGTGCTCTTCAGGGCAAAGAAGAACAAAGCTCACCATTATTGATGCTCTCAATTAATAATCTCAGACCTGCCGCTGGATTTATTGGTTGGAGCATCCACCTGTTGTAATATGTATATGTAATATGGACCATACAGATAAGACACGGTGGACAATTAGAGACCTAATTAAAAAGATCACTGACAGCGTGTCAGCGTCACTGACATTGGCGCAGGTGGCAAGTAGTATGTAGTAGTAGTAGTTGCAGGGGTGTAATTTCCACTGGGGACACTTAAAAGTCCAGTTTTTTTTTTAACCACGAGTCATTATTGCCACAAAGAGAGTGGCCGAAAAGAGTCATGAGCGCGTCCTCTTCCACTAACTTTGCATGCATGCTCTAAAAATAACTCTGTGAAAGTTCTATTGGGGGCGGCACGCTGGCACAGTGGGTAGCGCTGTTGCCTCACAGTAAGAAGGTTGCTGGTTCGAGCCTTGGCTGGATAAGTTGGCATTTCTGTGTGGAGTTTTCATGTTGTTCCCGTGTTGGCGTGGGTTTCCTCCGGGTGCTCCGGTTTCCCCCACAAGTCCAAAGATGTGCTATAGATGAATTGGGTAAGCTAAATTGTCTGTAGTGTATGTGTGTGAATGAGTGTGTATGGGTGTTTCCAACTGATGGGTTGCAGCTGGAAGGGCATCCGCTGTGTAAAACATATGCTGGATAAGTTGGCGGTTCATTCCGCTGTGGTGACCCCTAATTAATAAAGGGACTAAGCCGAAGAAAAAAAAAATGAATGAATGAATGAATGAAGTTCTAATGGTTCTGTTGGTGTTTAAAACAATCGTTTCAGTAGGAATGAAACGACAAGTAGCAACAGATGACTTTAATGCCAATACAGATGTAAAAAGATGCAAGTTGGTTGATTCAGAATGTGAGCTCAGGTCAGAATAATCATACTATCTGTCATAATATGTCTATGCTTGTTGATGCTAGTGCAATGCTTACAAATTTGTGCTGCACAAAAATTTAGGAATACCAGGAATGTATTTTTTCATTAACTAAAGGTGGTTGTTTACACATGAAAGACATGTTAAAGTAAGGATAGAAATTTGTACATAATTAGCCTACCTGTTAATTTAGCCTTTTTT
>CAIGQW010053321.1:7485742-7499375 GCA_903798125.1 Danio choprae
AATGAATGAATGAATGAATGAATGAATGAATGAATGAATGAATGAATATATTTCAGATATCATGTTTTTATGTTGCATGTTGTATTGCAAAAAAAAAAATTAAATGTTAAAAATGTTAGCTATCTGTTTTGCAAATGTAAGTTCACAGAAAGAAACAAATAATTTTAATAACTGTTTGCTAAAAAGGTTTTTTGGGGTAACCCAAAAAGTTTTAAAAGTATTGCTTTTAAAATCCTTTTTTAGAACCTTTATTTTAAGGGTGTATTATACCAATATGCTCGGTTCTTTTCACCTTCAAAATTTAAACTGGCATGTATGGAATGGAAGGTGGGTAAACTAAAGACCAGAGACTTTAGTAAAGTGATTTACGTGAAGAGCTCTTAATAGCTGGTCTCTGTTATGCTCACCTTGTTAAACCTCACTCCCATCTGGCTTAAGGCAGTAATGTAAACCCTGAAGTTCCCCAGCAAGATGTGGAAGGAAGGCAGTCCAGTAAAAAGGATGTTAAAGGATGCTAAAGCCCACAGACTCTAGCGTTTGTCAGTGGAAAATTTCTTAAGAGAGGTTTACCTCAACAGCTCTAACTTGCTGGCCTCTACTACATTCAACAATCTAAGCCTCACAACTTTCCGGGTCACGGCACCAATTTAACAATTTCAGCATCTTTAGCATTCAAGACTAAGGCAATAAGATGCTATAGACCGCTGCCTGTAATACCAGAGAGTACTAGAGAGCTGCCTGTAGACACCTCAGAGGTGAGGTGTGATTTAGACAAAAATTTGCAAACTTGACAATCCATGCATGTATATTCACTGTTTAGCATTGCTATTCCCTTCTCCAACCTTGTCCGCAATGCAAAATTTAGTATGATTAATCGACTAGTCCTTCAGATATGTTTCCCAGCAAGTTGATTTAGAAATGTAGTCATTTTGCACATCCCTCATTGCCATCTCAGAGATTCATTTCCAGACATACAAATGCATCTGCTGACATACATTTAACAAGGTCTAATTCTGTATAAAAAGGCGCGTCCTTCAAAAAGCATATTCATTCATTTGAAGACCACTCCGTCCCAGGTGATGAATTCAGGCAATTTAGATAGTTTGACTATTTCTCACCAAACAATGTCAAGAATTTCTCCATTCCATTTCTTCCGATGACTGGCATTCATCGAGCACTTAATATTTAGTACCGAATCCATCCAATTTTTTTTTTTTTTCAAAACACACAGGTGCTCAAATCAAGGCTAACTATGAAAATAAAGAACAATTCAGACTTCAACGATCAGTCTATCGTTTACATTCGGCTCCAAGCCAAATGATACTCCGAGAGGGATATAGCATTTCCCACACAGTTCATTGTAGATTTAATGCCAAAAAAGATCATGAGGAAGTGTAAACATGAACTTCTGCTCCACTCGCAAATCACTTCTTCGCATTCTATCATTTGATTAACAAGCTCATTAGTGGAGAGAATTGAGCTTGTCCTGCGATGTCAAAGTGCACAGTTCTTTGCTCCAGTAAAGATTCTTATTTAGCTCACGAATCCAGTTTGTTTCCAGAGATCAGACCCCTCATGCACAGAAGTTTATGTGGCAATATAATGGAGAGCAATAGAATGATGTGGGAGTTTTCATGAAGACTTCTTCTACCTCCAAGAGCGAGAAGACAATCACCCAGTGTGTAATTGAAGTGACCTGCTGACCATTTGCTATCTCTGGCCCCTACACACACACGTGCTGTTTCCATTTCACATCAGGGAAGGGGCAAAAATGGCTATCGTGTACTGCGGCTACAAGTCTATGAGATGCGTATGTGAAGTGTGGAGGTGGAATAGCAGCGTGAAGCATCTGTACAAAGATTCATCAGGCTGGAGTGGCACATCTCTCGGGTCACACGGTTTTCAGAGGAGGCTATTTTTGATGTGGGCAGCTCTGAGAATTCATGTAGTATAAAGATATTATTTTTCACAGAAGAGAGGGGGGGTTGACTATTATACCACTGAGACTATTTGACTGGAATGGGCTCAAAAGTACTCTGACAAATAACATTGTATCATCACATCCTGTCGGCAACAGGCTCAATTTGTAGCTCCAGTAAAAAAGGTCAGATCAGTAAGACAGGTGCGCTATTGAGTCAGACCAGTTATGGACATAATTAATGAACAAAAGGAAAAGTCGAGTCTAAGTTGGTGTTGACCTTGTCATAGGAGTGACTGATGAAACTGTTCATCAAGTTTTTTTTATCAGTCATAATTATGAGATGAAAAATGTGCACCGTGATAATAAAACATGTTGTATTACATTTTTGGTAAAAGACAAATAACACAGCTATATGATCTAATGATGATTTTATATGAATGTATACAAAATGTGAATACATAATCAGGTATGATTAATATGGTTTATAGCCATAGCCGACCTAACAATGAACAGTCAGTGAATACTGGGTTTTGCTAGAAGTTTAGATGATTAAGTTTTTTAACAGAATTTTTTTTTTGTATAAAACTAAATAATAATGATTATAAATAATTGTCCAAATAAATGATAATAAACCAAAACTGGTTCTAATTAGCTACACATTTTAAATCTAAATGTGAACTCAAATCATTATATTATCATCTTGCTGCATTTATAGTATATGCTAAAATTGCTAAAAGCCACAAAAAACTGAAAACGTTAAAAATAGATCATTCAAATCATGAATTAATACTGTCTAAGCCTATAAATAACACAAAAATTCTGTAGGTGGGAGCCTTAATGAGCCAAGCCACTGTCATTGAGATGTATGTGAATGCTAATGGATGCTTTCTTCAGGTATTATGAGACTTCCTTGGTCAGGCCTCAGCTCCATGCTAGTGACCACCTTGAGACCGCAGACGTTCTCTGTGGTATTTAATTCCACATCCACTGGCCTCAGCTGGAGTCAAAGAACAAAGTGCTGAACAGGGCGGATAAATGATATTAAAGAAACCCACAGATGTTTGAAAGAGCTATCCAAGCTGCAGCTCCCAAAATACTTGGTACATGTTTGAAGTTCAAGTTACATTTTCTGTTGGGGCAAAATGAACACCACAGAACCTGATTTTACAACATGTTCATGTTTACAATGTCCATGTTCATTTCACAACATGTTGCTGGATCAACATCTTTGTTAAGCAACATTTTATTCATCCAGATTTGGGAGGCAAGTGTACAATTCATGTCAAGTTTAGGCTTACAATCAGGGTTAGGTTCTTCTACATCCTTGTAATTTATCTATTATTTTCCTCTGATACTCGCAATAACTGTCAGTGTTTTATTGCTTATTAGCAAGGAAAAATGCTTCTGAAAGTGATCCTAACATATCATTTCTCTACATCTTTATCAATAAAGTTCTGGTCTGAACTCTGCTGTTGTTTTATATTTAGGTCCTGTCCACTCCACATAAAGATGGGTATTTTCAAAACCGCAGCTTTTTCTACATAGTTTGGCTGATCACTGAAATCAAAACATATTAAAAACTGTCCAAACTTTTCTTATTTAGTTTTTTTAAAGCTTGTTACCAGTCTAAATATCTGAAAATTCTTAAATTAAGAAGCATTTTCAAGACAAGCTAAATATATTGTCTTGTTTTCAGAAATATTATGCCAAAATTAATTTTTAAAATTGAGTTTTTCCTAAAAAAACAAGCAAAATAATCTGCCAATAGGGTATATAAATAATCTTATGTCAAAAGGAAAAACACGACTAATAACACTGCCCCATTGGCAGATTATTTTGCTTGTTTTAAGGAAAAACTCACTTAATATTCACATATTATTTCTGAAAACAAGACATTATGTTTTGCTTGCCATGAAAATGTTTCTTGATAAGAATTTTTTTGATATTTGGACTAGAAACAAAACAAAAGTGCACCATGTTGACAACCAACCGGAACTGATAATAACCCTTTTGAGACTTCTAATTGGTTGCTTTGGCATGCTCTTGACAGTGCTACATAGTCCGTTTATGCATTTTCATGTGAATGAAGATTATTTTTAAACTTATTTTTAAGCTTATTTTTCCCCCAAAACGAAAGAGAAAAAGCTTTCCAAGTACGTGTGCAGTTTTTAGAACTCTGTCTTTATCATTATCATTATAGTTTTTGTGCTTGGTGTAAATGGGCCTTTAGGTTTAGCGTTAGGGATTACATCTTTTAGCCATAGGAAGGACGTTAAAGGATTAACAAAAAATGTTGACCCAGGAACGTGTGTCTAACACTCGAAAAAAAAAAAAAGAGAAAAATCAGGACGTGCAAAGTCATCACTTATACTATATAAATACTTTTATCCCATGCATGCATAAAAAATGAGGCCACAAATGGAATCGTCTCCTCAGCTTGGAGAGCAAGGCAATTGAAACCCATAATGAAACATACATCTTTCTGCCTCTACCTTCATCGAATTGGGATAAAGATGTTTGACAGAATGACAAAACGTCATTGTGAAAATTCGTCATATAGAAACAGTGGCGTGTATTGATCGACGTCTCTAAATGCTGTTTGACCGATGCATAATTTATCAGTTTGCACAACAGCAAATGCAGAACAATCTCATTCCTCGATGCCGGCCCAGTAAAATTGGAGCTGCTCTCGGTGGAGATTACAACTGTGAAACAAAGAGACGAAAAACAAGCCACTCTTAGGCACAGCGAGTGTTTCTCTGTTCACAAGTAAAGGAAAACGACACTGCAGGTGGACATGGGTTTAATTACCCTGAAAATCACACAGCACTGCCTGCACTGAAGCTTATGCCCTGTGACAATGACGCCAGAGCAAGGCCAGCGGTGGAGAGGAAAGCATATTCATCTCTTGGCGGGGTTAAAGGAGGAAACCCTGCTGCAAATATCTTTCCCCCCCATCGGGATTCAATACCTGAGCAAAGTCACTCCAAGGTGAGATCTGGCTGAATTGGACATTGGGTGTCTCTTGACTGTTCATTATTAATTCAGTCTCTGGCTCATGGGTGCCACAGTATCATTTGAAAGGGCGAGATGAGAAATTGAAGTAATACCGCAGCTTTGCTTCCTAACCTGCCTCCTGTCTGTCAATAGAGCCACTCAAATGATGAGGGTCAGTGGTGAGCGAACGCCTCTGGGTACTGAAGAGTTTCTGGCTCCTGGAGAAATCTGGAAGGAGGTTAATAAGCAGCTAATGTCCATTTAAATTCTATTCACAATGGAGTTACTGGAGAAGTGTTGTGTGATGGGGATGACTGGCCATGTATGAAAAGGCAAGAGCGGAAATGACAAACAATACATTTTATGTGCTGCATGTTTTATTTTATGTGATACGGTTTCCTACGCTACCCTTCAAGTGTTTTGCGATCATTAGTTTTTATTTTTCGTCTTTTATTTTTGCTGAAATTAAATGATATACACTGTGACTTCTAATTATTTTATTCCTCATTATTTTTAAAAGTAGTGTAAATTGTGTCATTAAACCAAACTGGCTCAAACAATTTTGCTTAAATTAGAACAGGATACCATTCGTTCCTTTTTCCTATTTTCTAAAACAAACTAACCAAAAACCTAAATATTATCTATCAAAAATATAATCAAAGGTTTAGATTAATATTATTTAAATTACACCAGGATCTATTTCATTCTATTTTGGTTTATACTGCATAAAAGTTACAGACATAATAAAAGAGGAAAATAAATAAATAAATCAATCAATCAATCAATCAATCTCAACATGAAGTTTCAGAGTTATTTATCTTTGAAATTGTACTACACAAAAATAAATTATGCTGCATAAAAGTTACAAACATATTAGAAAAGATAAATAAATAAATCTCAACATTAAGTTTCAGAGTGATTTATCTTTGAAACTGTATTAGACAAAAAGAAAAAAAAACGGCAATTTATTTGTGTTTACAGAAGTTAAAACTCATTTGACCACAAGTTCAAATATGAGTCTCTCCCTTGATGTCTCAGCAAAGCAATTAAATCTCAAACTAAACATAATAAACCATTTAAAGAAGGATTATTTGAGTGTATCGCTTAAATGAAAAGCAACACACATGCAGAGGTTGAAAAAACAGCTTGATGTGATCTATTCTAAGCCACGAGCCTCTTTTTTTATTTATTCAGGGCTGACAATATGTTGTGTGCTCTGAGACATGGCCTCAAATGCAGCCCCTTTTATCTACATCATTTTTTAAGGGGTGCCAAGGTGGTTGGCACCACCGACTGCTGTAGGGAACCAATGCAACAGCTGTCCTCACCAAAATAAATGTTCCAAGCAGAATCGCGTCTTTGACATTGGGACAAACAGATGCGCTCGCTCTACAATTCATCATAAAAACATATCACCAAGAATCACAGCGGTGTTTGGGTGAAGCCTCTGGTTATAATGCCTGCCGAACAGAGAGAAAAGCATTAATTTAGTATTGGCCCACAGTGATAAGAGGGGCGATATTGTTCGTCAACGGATCTATAAAGTCCATCCACACACCTGCCCATCACTAGATCCATAAAGTCTTATTAAAGGCTGTGGTACAGCAAGGCTGATAAAAGGCCAGGGTCACCATTGTAATATCTGTCTGCTCTGCTTCAGGCTTTCTCTGCGGTTCACGCTCGCTGTCAAATGGCGTGCAGACAGGAGGGTAAAGTGTTCAAGCATTAGTGTGGAGAAAACAAAAAATCTGGCTCATGATTTATGCACTGTTGTTCCATGGACGACTTACGTTGTTATAAACAAAGGAGAAACATACATTAAATCCATACTCATCCATTATATGCATACAGTACTGTTGGAAAGTGCGTGGCGCAATCGTTTATGCCTACAACGTTTGGATTTATTTGATCAAAAATACAGTAAACTTGTTATAGGTTCTTTTTCAGTAATATCTAAGAAAATGCTTTAATTCTGATCACAGGCTGACTGCAAATATTATGTAATTTATTTTATGTGATAATATATATTGTAGTCAACATTTAAAGTGGATCGAAAACATTTTTTCAAAATTGTCCTATTGTCCACTTCAAATGTTGACTACATATATTACATTTTATATCTACACATTACATTTTTACATTTAACAGTTAAAAAATAACTGTCTTTTTCTGTAACAACTGTCACTTTTTTTAAAGCCAAACCTTAAGGTCACATCATTCAGAAACTGTGATTAAAAAATATAATTAATAATTATCAACGGAGTAAAAAGTTGTGGTTCTTAAAGGTCATCCTAGATGACTAGTTGCAACTAATGTTATTGACTGTAATTTCATAGTTTAATGTAGGGCTGCACGATACTGGAAAAATCTGACTTTGCGATATTTTATTTTGCTGCGATATATATTGCGACATGAATATAATTTTTCATCAGATGATGTGAATAGCTCTATTTGGGAAGATTTCATTCATTTAGATCGACTGGGGTGATCAAGTCTTTGTTATGCAGTGCATCTACATAACATAATAAATTACAACGTTATATAAATATGACAGAGCAAAAAGAAAAAGAAAACAGTGCTCTATGGTTTTCTGGGGGGTCTAACAGTATTCAAATATAGAAAGTGAACAATCAAACTTAGAATAACATGGTCATCATTGTATAAATAATTTAAATTCAATAACATAAAAATTATATTTAATAATATCAATCTTTAATTGAGAGTCTAATCCTGCGATGGGAGTATTGATGGTAAATCTGAATCTGACATTTTACAATTAGTTTGTCGTATTTGGGTCACAAAGCATGTCTGAATGATTTGTCCATGAATTTGTTTCATCCACTTCTTCAGTTAAACTTATTAACTATTAATAATGATCTTGTTGTAAGGGTTAACCGCTCACTGAAGAGGAAGATTATCAACGAACGATTACTTCAATTTCTATCCGTTTAGCACAAAAAGCTTTTGTATGTGTTCAAAACACTGTCATACATAAAACAAAAGTCATATAGTCCTTCAAAGTGTCCCTTTTGAAGTTAGAAAGCATTCGTTTCTATTCATTTTATTTGCACATAATAGGGAATAAACGATCAGGACATTTTTTCAGAAATCCACTTTTTCATTTTCAGCGATAGAATGAATAGCATACAAGTTAAGTATGACAAAAGGGGGAATAGATGAAGACGGAACGAGTTTTCAAGGAGAACAATCTCTTCAACACCACCATGAACGTCTGAATTTGTGCCTCATTTATCATACTAATTATTTACTATGGAACAAGATGTGATGAAGAACAGCCACGGAGTAATCAAGCACAACTGAATTACGATTTATGAAAAGTGTTACGAATTCCAAAAACGATCAAGGCTGCTTCGTGAATCACTGAAAGAAACGTCAATGAGTCATACTTAGCCAAAGGCAATTTGCATGCAAATTGACTCTTGGTTTGATATGATCAAAAAAAAAAAAAAAAAAAAAAAGTCACACGTACAACATGAATGGCTTTCGACAAAAAAAACAAACTCCTGAGGCAGTGATCCTTCAGGTAGAGCTGATTAAATTACAGCCACCTCACGGCTGAGCAAAGTGACTCACAACTAGGTCGAGCGGCCCATCAGAAGCACATAAAACAGTGTGACACAGCTACATTGTGACTTGGAAGGGTACTCCATCACTCCATGTCGAAAGATTAATGGTGGAGAATGTCAGAGGGAATAAGGTCATGCACTGAGAGACCTGGCTTTAGGGAGGCCACTGCATGTCTCGCGTCTGCTTTCAGACTATTAGAAGACCAACACAGGCCTGCAGATAGAGACGAGTTCATACTCAACTCTATATGCGATCAAAAAATGCTACTTATCGGCCACACGACATGTAAAGAAGAGTGTTAAAGAAATAGTTTGTAAGGTAAATCAACTTTTGTTCCCCGGACTTATCGTTGGTGTATACATGGGGCTTTTTTGGGCCACAACAGTAGAATTTTTACCTCAGATAATTTACTTTTTTTCTTACAATTGTAAAGTTACATCTTGAAATTGTGACTTGCAGAATTATCTTTTTTGGGTTTTGTTGTTTTACCAGAGTTGCAAAATATAAACTCACAATTATAGTCTATTCAAGTTTACTTGTAAAGTGCTTTTCACAGAAGTATAGTACCAAAGCAGCTTCACAACAGGTAAACAACATTACATTACAGTCAAAATCAGAAAAGTTAAGGAGTTGTGTATAGGGTGGGAAGTACATGAACACGGTTAACCTGCAGTTATACAATTACGTCACACGTCAGAATTCTCTGATATATGCTCACAAATGCTAGAAAATAGTTTGTTAGTAATAGTTTCCGAATTTTGACTTGCAGAATTACGCTTTTGCTTTGACCTGAATTGCGAGATAAACACTCTGCACTTGTTATAAAGTCACATTTCTGATATATAAACATGCAAATTTATTTCAGAATTGCTTTCAGAAAAGTTCTGAGACAATTCTAATTCATGTAGTTATAATTCTAACATAGAATTGTGACTTACTGTTAGAAAATAATGTTTTGTCCCTCAGAATTTGACTTTACAGCTCAAAATTGCGAGAATATATCTTACAATTATGAATAGAACATAAAATCAGGAAACAAGTCTGGATAGTCAAAACTGTGACAGAAAAGACAGCTAGTTTCCCCATTAAAACTATATTTTTCTTGTATATTGTGACTTTTTTGTTGCAATATCCGACTATATATTTGCAGTTCAGAAGAAATTGTAAGTTTATATCTCTGAATTCTGACTCTGATCATAATTTCTATCACAACATTCTGACTATTGCAAATTTATATCACACAACTGTAAGAAAATAGCCTTTTCCTCTTCAGAATAGGTCTTTTTAACTTGAGTTTATGTCTCTCAGTTCTGAGGATAAAAACTCAAAATTGTCTGTAATTGTCAATATCATACCTGCTTAACATTCTGTACAGACAAACATCATTGTTTACTGCAAAAGCTAACATCAAAATGTAAATGAATCTCATTCTTGTGCATCAAGCATGCATGTTTGACCAAATTTGAATGCTGTAAACATTGTCAACCTTATCTACGTTTATATGCGAATTAAAGCCTACATTAAAGCTAATGTATTACATTTCCTTGAAATTAAATTTGTTCAAATCTAATCAGCAGAGGGAAAGAAACCTCTTAGATTCAATAAAAAAATATATATATAATGTTTGGAACAACATGAGGATAAGTATTACAGTATAAGGAATGAACAGTCAGTGACACTAAACAAGTGTCATAAACACGCAGTTGTGCACAAATACCAATGGCCATAATCAGAATTTTCATGAAAAATCTGATTCCATCAAACGCAATCACATTGCATCTGCACTACTTGCTTTTTTTTTTTACCTTAACCCTTTTTACACAAGAGGCTATCATTCGCAATATTGTACTGTATTACATAAAGTACTTTTACAGTCTGTTAGATTATATTTATACAGTAGTTGACTATTTACTTTATAGTATGTATAGTTAGCTCACAGTTAGATTATGGTTGGATTATATAGATTAGATAGTTAGATTATAGTCAGATTACCACTCACAGTACCGCCGCTCCCTATACGCAGAGTAAGCAGGTTGCGTAGGGCACCAACTCCGGTGGGGGGCACCATCACGGCAGCTCAAAAAATAATAGTATTCATTTTGTAATATTAATAAAAACTGTGTAAATAAAAATATATTGATATTATGTTAATAAATACATTTAAATGCATTTTATGGTGAACGCAAAAAACATGTAATGTATTTTTTTTTACGCATGTATGCGCAACCCGACCCACTTATGTTTGCAGCTGCTAGCAACATATGATTATAATTGATGCAAGTTGCGCCTCTATGCCCGAGAAAAGACAACAGCAGTCTGGAGCCGAGAAGAGGAAAAAAGTACAAGATGAATCCCGTGCATCACTTTCAGGTAACTTATGCCCATGAATCTGGAAAACATTATATTTTTGGTTGTTCAAGTAAATTAATGAGGCTAATGTTTAACTTCAATGTTTGCGCACCAGCTACATTCACATGCACTGCACAATTATTTCACTATATGTATTATTTATTATAATTCAGTAAAGTTATTTGTTTATTGTTTTGTCTATTTCTACATTTGTTATTGCTGCTGTTTCGTTGTATCGCTGCAATGACAATAAGTCTCATTAGTCTTTACATCGGTGGATTGGTGTTTGTAATTGCCCAGTTTTGTTTTTTTTTGTACATTACAATATGAAATAACAAAACTGACTAATATTTGATGATTTCATAAACATCAATAATATAAAATGAGTGAAATAACTAAGTCACAGGCCATCATTTTTTTCATATTTTATTGGACACATGGACTCTTTAAAGATTATTTTTTTCTGAATGTTAACAAAAAATATTTGTTTAAAAGTACACTCATTAATTCTTAAAAAAAGGCAAATGACTTTGATTTATACTGACAGCAAGTTTTTGTCACCATAGGTTATAGTGCAAGTTAAATTCACATTTTGGTTGTAGTTTGTAAACATTATGAAAAGTGCTTGACTAGCCCATTGTCTTAATAGTATGTCATGAGTTTTTCTTTAAATGACTAATTTCTTCAATGAATTTTAGGTTCAATGAATTTAAATGTATTATCTTTCCATTTCTAAAGATGTTCTAAAATATTATTTTAATAAACATATCAGTTTGCATTTATCTGTTTAATAAATCTGTTTTGTTCAAATGCACCAATATATATTACCCATATTCACTGAGAAATGGATACAAATATTCATTTTCAAAATGGGGTGTACTCATATATGAGTACATATATGTATCATTGGGGGGAATCTCCTCATCCATCACCAGTGCGCAGCATCCACCTGGATGACGCGACGGCAGCCATATTGCGCCAGACCGCACACCACACACCAGCTGATTGGTGGAGAGGAAACAGAGTGATTAAGCCAATTATGATATGGGGATAGTTAGGAGGCCATGATGGACAGAGGCTGTTGGGGAAATATGGTGAGGATGTCGGGGTTAAACCCCTACTCTTTTTCGAAGGACATCCTGGGATTTTTCATGACCACAGAGAGTTGGGACCTCGGTTTAACGCCTCATTCAAAAGATGGCGCTCACTGAGCAGTATAAAGTCCCCTTCACTATACTGGGGCATTAGGACCCACACAGACCACAAGTTGAGTGCCCCCTGCTGGCCTCACTAACACCACTTCCGGCAGCAACCTAGCTTTCCCATGTGGTCTCCCATCCAGGTACTGACCAGGTGCAGCCCTGCTTAGCTTCAGTGGGCGACCATGTGAGAGTTGCAGAGAGTTAGCTGCGGGCTAATATATATAATAAATAAAAACAAGTTTAAATACATATTTTTGTTTGTTTTTGTTCCTCTGTGGGGGCACCACAGTAAAATTTTGCTTAGGGCACCCTTTTGGCCAGCAGCGGCCCTGACCACTCCAGTATGTTAGTTATATAAAGACTTAAAAAAATGCTCTTAAGTCCAGTGTTGTTCGTTTCATGTTTATGTTTATTTATGTAGCACCATGGTTCTGCGAGACACAACATTTCAATCCAATGTACACCGACTTGAATTGATATCACCAGTACAGTCAATATACACCAATATACAGCATCTGCTGAATGGGGCAATATTTTGATGCTGGTCACTATTTACTGCTACTATAGTATAGTATAGTATAGTATAGTATAGTATAGTATAGTATAGTATAGTATAGTATAGTATAGTATGAGCAGGACATTTTTAATGAGTTAATTCTATATTTTATATTGGAAATAGCCTAAATAAATAAATAATTATAAATAAATAAATAAATCCTCCTTTTTAGATATTATTTGAAGCTCAAACAAACGAGTTTGGTCACAAGAGGGGACAATATGTTACCTTGAGCAGAAACGTACGCTGCATGTAGAGCACGGCATCTGAACCTCATTAAGAGGCTTAGTGGTGCCATCAAAAAGCAATATGCCATTAGACTCAGTACACTGAGCTTCCATTTGTGGACACTGTGAAGATCTACAACAATGGACTCAAACATGCTCATCACTGCCGCTCTCAATTATTTGTCTGTTCCACATTATAAATTTGTCTTTCAAAAGTGCAGGAGTGGATCTCCTTTTAATATAATCATATAAGAAGGTGTGCGTGGGGGAGTGATATTTTTAGGGGAGGAGTAGGAGGTGAGGAAGAGATGGCTGTGATTAGGTGAGTCTCTCACACCCATAAATCATAGCAATCACACCCTTCTTGGGTCACAGAGTAGGAGACACAGGTATAAGTTTGTGTTTGAAGGGCTTCATGGGTTTCTATCCAAATATATGCACTGCACTTTTTAATTGAACAAACATGTTTCTAAATAAAAAGATGCAATGTAATATAAAAGTATATCTCAAATCATTAAATTGCATCTAACTGCAGTAAAAAAAAACATATATATATTGTTGTTAAAAAATTGGGGATAGTAGGTTTTGTAATGCTTTTAAAATAAGTGTATTATTATTATTATTCATTCATTCATTCATTTTCTTTTCGGCTTAGTCCCTTTATCAATCTGGGGCCGTCACAGTGGAATGAACCGCCAACTTATCCAGCATATGTTTTACGCAGTGGATACCCTTCCAGCCGCAACCCATCACTGGGAAACATCCATACACACTCATTTACACACATACACAA
>CAIGQW010053321.1:7499475-7513776 GCA_903798125.1 Danio choprae
CTCATTTACACACATACACTATGGACAATTTAGCTTACCCAATTCACCTATATCGCATGTCTTTGGACTTTGGGGGAAACCGGAGCACCCGAAGGAAACCCACTCGAACACGGGGAGAACATGCAAACTCCACACAGAAATGCCAACTGACCCAGCCGAGGCTCGAACCAGCGACCTTCTTGCTGTGAGGCGATTGTGCTACCCACTGCGCCACTGTGTCGCCTATTATTATTATTATTATTATTATTATTATTATTATTATTATTATTATTATTATTATTTCATTAAATATTAATGCAATTTAAAGTAAAAAGTTTCAAATGTGAATGCATTCTTTGAAACAAGGTTCATGCACATTTTTACTACTGAAATTCCATGACTTTTCCAGGACTTTCAAGTAAATTTTCATGACCTAATGTTTCATGTAATGTTTATGTATATGTGGAAAATAACGCAAAAAACAATGCACGTTCAAATTTATTACAGCATATCATAAAACACGCAACAGTTTATTTAGTGTAAATTTATATTTATATCTATGTAAATTTATTTTCTTATGTATATTTATGTATATTTAGTTAATGGTTACACAGCACTAATAATGTCAATAATGTTTTTGGCATGTTTTTGTTTTCAAGTATACAGATAGTTGTTACAGACAAATTTCCATGACTTTTCTTAAACTTTGTGGGTTTTTCTGTTTTTCCAAAACTTTTCCAGGCCTGGAAAATGCCATGTCAAAATTCCATGACTTTTCCAGGTTTTCCATGACCGTATGAACCCTGTTGAAAGTATTATTCCTGTAAAATATATACTAAATAGAGCAATGAAAATTCCATTTAAAAGAAAATGATGTAACCTAACCTATACATTTATAAGGTTGTAAATGCATAATATTGTAAATATAACTATAAATGTGACCATAAAATGCTGACTGAATGCTGACTTTAATACATGTTTAATACAGCGGTTTAGAATACATCGCTAGTAAAGGGCAGCATGGTTTTAGCACAGACGACAGCAGTGATTGATGTATGCTTGTTAGGTGTGTGCTGTTGTGTTAATGTTGAGTGGTGGAGAAGGTGGACTTTCACATCAGGAACACAGAGGTCTGCTGATTCCCACAATTCCAATGAGCCAGACCCAACTGACTGATGATCCCAGAGATGCGCACTGCTTATGCAGCAAAACAGCACCATAAATAAATGAGGAAAGACGAGAAAAATCACCTGTGATTCCTCCCATACAACACCGCTGCTTAATGTGTATAGATATTTAATCCCACGCTCAGCATAAAAGCTTAAATTGAATTTGTGTCATATATCACTTCCTTTAAAACCGCACCAACCCTCAACCACTATTTTGCTGCTCGCTTTGCTTGCTCTCTAAATAATAAGTATATACACATACAGTAGTGAGATTCAAAAGTCAGGGAGATTACATTGGAAATCTAGCATATTACAACCAAAATGAAAATAACATTTTAGGAGTTTGTAAAAAATTTTAAATTAAAAAGAAGAAAATGAATGAATGAAAGAGAACCAGTTTCTGTTTCAAATCAAATATGTCAATGATTATGTGACTTCTTTCTAAAGACAGGCTGTTGTTCTTCGGAATTATTTTTCAAATTTTGCTGGACAACTCGATCGTCAAAATTTCAAGAGTTCACACTTAGATAATGCTCGACTATGATAGGAGGTTTGGCATGCTGTCCTGGGTGAAAACCCTGAGCTCGGAGATAGATGAGCCCAAGGTTCCTGCCTGGTCAATGAGCATTAGGAAGAATACAAGACCAGGTATTTCTCGAGAGCCCCCAGTTCGTTTTTTACCTATACTTTGTTAATATGGTGGTTCTATAAGAATCGATTCAGTATATGCGCTAAGTGCTTGTGACTGTTATTACAATTCGCTTATGTACATGTTGTGTACACATGGACTGTGGGAGAAAACCCAATCGAACACGGGGAGAACATGCAAACTCTGCACAGGGAGTGCCGACTGGCTCAATTAGAACTTTAACCATTCGAACTCCCGCTGCGAGGCACCTAGAATTAAGGAGGAGGGAGAAGGGAAGGATAGAGGCGGGTGGGGGGGGGGGGGGGGGGGTTGAAAATGAAGATAGGGAATGAAGATTAGGCAGGATATTTATAGTAATTTTGGAATGATCCGATAGGCTAACTAATGATTAGCGATAAGGACCAGCTGTAGTTGATCATATCACGTGCTCCTCTCAAATTAGTTTGTGAAACTTCACTTAAACATACTCAAATTAAATGGAAATAGTTACAGATCAGACGAACATCAGACGACAAACAGTTTTCATCATATAAAAAAGAAAAAAAACATGCTGTTTTGTCTACTGATTGCTGATTGTACGGATGCACTGCATACCGGGCTGCCTCTGTGTTGCACGTCACTCGTTTGCTTGGGCAGGTGTGACATAACCGCTTTTTTTCACCGGAGTTCAAGGGTTGCCGTGTCCAAAAGCAGAGGCTGCTACAACTGCTGATACACAAATTAACCGGTTCGTAACTATGCGATGGAATAGTACTTTAGATATGCTTAAAGTCATAATCGTCGTAAACACAAATTGAATTAGGACGTGGAGTATTCCTATTTTAGTTGCACTATTCAAACTATTACCGTCGTGTAGGACTTTTAGCCGCATTTTGCGACAGGATATTTCATACACACACAGCTGTTTGACATTATTCTTTGCACCTATCGAGTCAGTAAAAGACCACAGACACAAACATCTCCCCCGAGTGCGCACACACACAATGAACTCCTAGAGACACACACACCAGTCATCATCATCATCACTGAACACATGTTAAAAAGTTAAATTTGTGGAGTTCGATTCTCATGTGAAACTATACAGCGGAGAAGCCAGTCAGTAGAGTTTATAGCTAAATACTGCACAATGCAGTGTTTGCATGTCCTTTATGACATAATTCCTTAAAATAGAAGTAAAATAACACACACCACAGCATGCAGTTGATTGTAAGAAATGGGTGGGGTTTAAGCACAATGATGAAATGACTGGAAAAAAAATGGCATATTTCAAAATCACTTTGAATGACTTTTCAATCTACAGTAACAGCCATATTCCTGATGCCTCCAAGCAGCCATTTCAACCATGCAAGACAAAGATCATTAAAATAAATAATTACTGAATACTATTCAGGTTTGTGAAACAGTTTGTGAAATGGAATGGATATCCAGTCCTCACGTTCATCATTACAGAGGAGTTTTGATAGATTCATGGCGTTAATTAACAATTCATGGTCAAAAGTTCACATAAAAAATGAGATGCATGCACGAATGAATCATTCCTAATGGCCATGTACACTGTAGCAAAATTTGATTGTCAATTCACAAACAGCTCAGTAATTTACAGGAGTAATAACCATATTCTATACTGAATTATCTCACCGACAATTCAGGTAGTGACAATCATATTTACAAAAATTATATTGTGTACAAATCCGAAACTAAAAATTTATTTACGTTGAGAGACATTTTAAAGCATGTGTCTCTCTTCAATATGTGTAGAGCAAGAAATATTAAGGTAAAATATGTAAACCTTGACTTATTTGGGTTGCCAGATCTTACAAGTTAAAACAAGAACTCATAATAAGCCAAAATAGTCATTTTAAACTTTATAAAGTCATGCTGAGTTTAATAACTCCATTCACCTTTTCACATAATCAGCCAAGCTAAAAACAAAACCCTCAAGTATTCTTATATTAAGTTGACATGGCAACACTGCAAGCGCACCCTCTGTGAAGCAGCCTTCCAAGTGTAAAGTAAACACAACATCTTTGTCATCTGTGGTTACGTTTGCACATGTGAGACACTAGAAATGATTAATACTGCAGTGTCAATCAATTTTAGAAGCAAGTCTTCCATACGTAAGACACTAATCTTGTGAATTCAATCCTATACTTGAATGTGGCTGTGACACATTGCATGTGTACGTGGCAAAAAATACCACTAACTGCATTTAAACATAGGTATACCTTAATGTTATAAATATATAGAGATATATATATATAGACAGAGATGTATAAACAAATACAGAGAGAGCGTGAAAAAGTGAAAAAAAAAATTTTAACTGCTGTATAGGGCAGCATAAAAGCTTTTGCAAAAGCTTTTCACAACTCTACCGCTGAAAGACTGTAATTACATATACCATTGACTTTACCACATTAATATACTGTAATGGCTAATGGCTTTGTCAATAGCAATACCACAACGATTATTTACACAAACAGCAATGCTAAGAAACTCATTTTGTAAACCGGTCAAAATGCTTGCACTTTGTCTCAAGAGGGCCCTTAAGCCTAGAGTATACTACATTTGTTGGACATTTAAACACACAGTCTTTCAAGTTATACTCTATCTGAAAGTGTACTGTATGTTACCACAGGCACTCTAGACATGCAGACTACAAAGATTCATCTTTAAAAGTTCTTGCACTTCAAATAAAGGATGTCTGGGGGGTTTTTCATATATTTTAGATTTTCTTTCGCAGAAATATGGACACATTTGGTAAAATTACCAACCTTTTTTTAACCTCTGGTAAAATGACATCTCTATAGACTTTCTGCAAGTCTATTATTATATTGGTTAAGATGATGAAGTACATGTCACTACTGTATGAATCTTACATTTTGACAGAATGGTTCTAAGCTTGTACATTGTACTTTCTGGGTTTTTTTTTTCCCAAAGTCTATATTTTCTGTGCTTTTTCACTAAAGTTATGACCGATAAAATCAACGTTGTACTCACTGAAAGTACATCGCTGTTATCCATTGCCCCTCTCACACATGCACTTCAACTCAACAAGTCGATGTAACAAGCGTTTTGTATGTTAGTGTATGCTCCATCAGCTCCATTCAGCCATTTCTGTCAGCATTTCTGTCTGTTCTTTACACTGCGCATAATTCTAATTATAAATTAATTATATAATTACAAGTTACAATTATATTACTTGCGTCTTCATATAAAGAAACAAATTTTACAATCAAGCACCTCTGAATACAATCAAGCTCAGGCATTTAACACCAGAACTACCAGAATTATATAACTACTTGAATTACCTTGTCTCATATATGTGTGCGCCCAATGCTTAGTTTATTTAAATGTTGACAGGACAGGGTATTGCAGCACAATTCCCTGAAATGCGTCAAACACACACTCGAAACAATATTTGACTAATAAAAGCACTAATATATATAACATGAAAAACAAACAAAGTAAAAACAATGATTAAAAGACATCAAACACTATAAATTATAAGTTATCTTTTATAAGACTGTCACATTCAAAGCTTCTATTGAGATATTAAAATTAAGATTTACTGTAAATGTCTGTCGTCATATTTAATTAATTCATTGCCCTAAAAATACAATGTTTTTGGTAATACAGCCATTAAATGTATAGTTAGGCTATTCTAGACCATTCATTTTTGCTTTCTCAAGTAGGGGAGAGCTTTTTCGTGACACTAAATGTGCTGTTTTGAAAGACATATCTGAAGTAAAGTTACGTTTTTACTCTCAGAAAGTTCTGATTTTGTTAGCAGGAAGTGTCTAGGCAACAGAGGCACGCATATTCAAAATCACAAGGAAAAGTAGCAGACACTGAAGTGCATGCAGTCATTCTTGACCGCTATAGAAGTTAAAGGTATAAACACGCATAGCTCTTTTGTGTTTTGTAATATTAATAAAGACTGTTAAAAAGAAAGAAAAGTCAGGGTAATATAGATATATCTGTTTTATTTCAACAAAGTTATTCAATTGCAAAAAGTAAACTAGTGTTAAGTGGCCCTAATATCTGGTTTGGGTCCAGTACATACCAGTTAGACAGGTTTTTGTAGGCAAATCAAACTGATATATAGCTGTAGTGTTTGGTGTGTTAAAAGTGATGAATTTAAACACCAAAAATCTCCTAAAGTATTTTATTGCGCCAGTTGTCTAGCAGCTACAGCACAGATGCTGCCTGTAGGTCAATTAAAACTAGAAAAAAAAAGAAAAAACAAACCTCAACCTCACTGATCAAACCATGTGAATTAGCATGCTCAGGAGAGAAGCATACATTAAATAGTGTCCACATGCCAATAATCAACAACTCGCCACTGCACAACACAATACCTATTTGACATACCTGACCTGCAACAATCTGACATGAGCACACATCGACTGAACAATTCCATGGTGATTTTCATATCCGGAAAGTGCCTTTGACAGCTGCAGTAGTGCCATTGATAACTGCCACACTAAAGCAGTAAATTGGCATTGTGCGATTGCAAACATCCTGTTTCACACCCCGTGAATTGGCTCGCTGCGTTGGCATGTATGCTTGAGCCCAGAGCTGCTCTCTCATTAGAGAAGTTTGGACTACATTACCCAAGTATCTGGAAATCTGATCACTGAAGAGCATCCGCAGCCAAAGCTCCTGCCACAGTGGCCAGCATCCCCAAAAACACACCCTGACGCCAAAGTGGGATTTGATTGAATTAGTGAGAGGGAACAGAGAGAAGGCAATATGCTGTCTTGTAACAATGTTAAAAGAATAATTCAGCCTGAAATTAAAATTCATTATTTACTCACCCTCATGTTATGCTAAATCAGTATGCTTTCGGGTAGTATTTCTTGGTACAGTTTTTTGCATTTGTGTGGAAATCAACGAAAATAACCAGGGAAGCAGTCGATATGACGTGTGATCTGCTATAAGTTTCATGTGATATGTTGATGTGATGAACAGACTGAAACTCTGTACTGATTAAACATCAAATTCTAATATATCATTATTCTAATACATAACTTTCACAGAGCACTAAAAAGTGATTCATTTTGCTGAATGAATTAGAATATAGCGTACCGCATTCACACTAATTTTATGTTGACCTACAGCGCTCAGCATATATGAGCACACCTCATTATGAAAATGAATATTTTTATCCATTTCTCAGTGAATATGGGTAATGTTGGTGCATTTGAACAAAACAGATTTATTAAACAGATATATTTATTAAAATAATATTTTAGTCACAGAACATCTTTAGAAATGGAAAAATAATACATTTAAATTCATGCAAAATATTGCAAAAAAATTACAAACATTTCAACAAAAATGTATATATTTTTCGTTTCTCTTGATTTTTGCCATTTTTGAAAATTGTATTTTATATTTTGCCTAACATAAATTTGGGCTACTCATTTTTTAACCATTATTGTAAGTTATTTTGTTAGATTAGCTCCAGATTTGGCTTAAACTAATGAATATGCACAAATATAATATTGTAAAGCATCCTATAGAAAATATTAATTTAAATGAGAGATTTGTGGGGGGTGTACTCATATATGCTGAGCACTTCTAAGTGTAACTTGTGTGATAAAGAGTTGGAAAAACCAAGATATTATAAATATATTAGTTATAGTTTATATTTTTTCATTGAAATAAAATACATTTTCACTGACAAAAGTAACTAAACTAAAATGAATAAGCAACAACTATAAGATATAATCAAATACCTAAAAATGACTAAAATAAAAAAAAGATGCAAATATGTAAATCTGACAGTATGTGAAACAATATAAATATAACAGTTATATCACTGAAAATAAACAAGTTGATCTATATATTTATTTATGTATTTATTATTGCTCTACAAAGCAATTCAGCAAATGAAATCTGATATAAAATATTTATTATAAAATCAAAAAAATACTGTTTTATATTTTAATATTCAAGATTCTTTCAATAGAACCTTTATTTGACGCACTTATTATTTGGTATGCAACCTTGGTATGTACAAAAACACGTTCTGCCACTTTCTGTAATAATAATTACAAAGTATATTATAATTAATTTTTAAAAACACCAACTTCTAAATTTTACTTTATAAAGAAATACATGACATTATAGTTGCACATTAAAATCCACGTGAACCCGCTCAGAGGTTGCTGAGACTTATTTCAGTATGTTCATGTACTTCCAACTAAAATGGAATATTGAATAGGGGTGGGGTTTTATTTTTACTCATCATTGCCTCATAGCAAACTAACAATAAGAGGGACATGGTTAAGAAAATTGTGGCTGAAGCCATCAAACTGACATCAACAGAGACAGACCGAGAAGGGTCTGGCTGCAGATCGACTGCATGTGCACTCTCAGACACTATTGGCTTTTAACACCTCCCCCGCCCCTAACCCTATCCCCTAACAGTGACATCACTTTTCAGTGCATATACCTGACAGTGCATGTCTAAGGCTGAAGCAAATGCTTAGACTGATCAAAGTTGTTATTTTTTGTGGATTAACTTGCACAGATTAATCGTTTAACTAAAGAATAACCATGTGCGCTAGCAAAATCATCATTGTAAATTTTGACTTCATACAGACTTACAAACAACAGCAATTTTCCCCAATCCCCCAATGTCCACTTCTGGTTTCAGCTGTACTATAAGCAAAGCCTTTGCTGAGGGGCACTCACAAAAAGCAAAGATCATAAATCAAAAGTCAGTACGAGAACATCATTATAACAGGTAAAGGGTTTTCCAGTGGGGTTCTCTAAAAGCAAAATGGTACAAAGCCCATCTACACCTGGGTTTTATGGGTCTGCTTGAAGCACTGCCCTCAGGCGATGAACGCTCAGGTCTGAGGCCTTTACACTCAAAGCCCTGCATGTCATTTCACTGCAATCCTTTAACAATGAAACACACGACACGTCGACCACAGGAGGCCTGTTCCAGACAGAATCAAAGCAAAACAAACATGTCTTGGACAGGTATGAATGCTGTAAAATATGCCTCGATGCTGTTTGAGGAAAAGATCACACATTCATTATTTCCATTTGAGACACTAGAAGCATTTTTTATGCAAAAAATGACATCAGTTACATGAAATGTCTGAACCTGCGCCCAGACTAAATCTAGTCAGAATGGTAATGCTTCTTGTTGTTGTTTTCAGTCTGGTTTCTATCGCTTTTGGCCATATTGAGCAGAACTAAAGATGCCACCCGTGGAAGACGTGTCTCCCCTGCTGTTTCCCTCTGATTGAAATGTGCCAGTAAGCTTCAGCACTGCTGTCTTCTGGGAGTTCCTTCACCTCTGAAGCTCACCAGTAAGTAATTTCCCAAACGTAAACCAGTGAAACCAGCAGCTTAGGTCTGCATTAGGACTGCACGACATGAGGGCAAACCTATTTGTAACTAAGTAAGTAAATTAAGTAAATAAGATAGAAAATTGTGTCTTCTGTAAGATTTTACTTATATATAAATATATATTTTTTGCTTGTAAAATATACAATATAGAATAGATTTAAAATATAGAGGATTAGAAACAATTTACATTATTTAATTTGACATAAGATTGTATTACAGATTTCATTAGATTATGTTGATTTATTTATATTACATTATATGAGATTATATATTATATTACACTCAAATGAAAAATTAATCACAGTGAAGTTTATCATTAACTGTTTGTAACCTTTTGATTTTGTCAGTTGTTTTTTTGTTTTATGTATGATGTCCTTAGAATCAACCTAAGTCTGTTAAAATCGAATAATATTAGATTTAATCAGTTTAAAAATATGAATATGGTATAAATATATCTAGCTGTAGAAAAAGCCAAATCGAATTATTTGAATTTTACGATATTGGTTTACTTATTGATTTATTGATATGGATTTGTTTCATTTATGTTTAACTAACAAATATCAAATCACATGAAGTTTATAAGTTCAGTTATGCTAAAAGTATGTTATCCAAATGGATGGAAACTGTATATGCAATCAGAATGCATAAATCTTATTTGTTAGGGCTACATATTTTTTGAGTGATTACATACTTATTTAGATTATTTATATTAATTTAATTCAAATGACAGCCTTTTTAGCCGAATAATCAAATAGAACAATAAATCATATTCATTTACATGACCATTTACTGCACTTCTGTGGAGGAAAAAAATTAAAACGTAGTGTTTTTATATTGTATTTTAGTTGAGTTGTTTTCATACTGTGCAAGACAGTGGCGTCCAGCATTGAGTTGGCCCATATTTGTTTTTAAAATCTCTTATTTGTCCATTAAAAGAAACTATCCTATACATGTGAAACAATATGATGGTGAGAAAACAATTAAATTTTTCAAGCGTCTATCTTTTTAAGTGCCTGCTAAAAATACATCAGGCAATGGTTACTATTATAACAATGTTTAGTGTGATTTTAAAAATGCACATCAAACCCCTTTATTTTACTTGTGCATCTTCTTTAAAGGCCACCAAGGAAACAGGCATTATTAGAAACAATTAACTAAACATTAGTTCAGGCAGCCCACCGGCCAGCTGATTTTGAAGATGTGCAGTTCTGCACATCCCTCTGACAGATAAGTTAAGCACAATATGCTCTGCCTCACAGAATCACATTAACAAAGCCCACATATTATGCATCGTCTCGCTTGCAGTGTCGAAGCATACAAATGCACAATTTCAATTCTCCTGTCTCAAACCCAGTGCTTTCATGAAGTCACTCAGTAACGTCTTGTTCTTTTGCAGAATGGACAAAGAGGAATGAACAGCCTCAAAAAACAATTATGAATTCTAGTTTGGACTAATTGCAGCTTGGAAGTAAACAAAATCATTAGGCCGGTGCTTACTAAACAGTGCCATTTCTGTTGACTTCAGAAAATGACGAGCAAAAAAACTGAAGCCTACTTATTATTTAGAAGACTATTAAGGATATTAAGGTATTAAATCATTAACTGGGCAGATACATTTATAACGCAAGGGTTGTCTAGAACCCATCAGACTTGCAAATTCCCCAATTGTGAGGTTTTATTATGCTTTTAATCCTGTCACAGTGCATGCAATGACAAAATGTTGAAGTCAATGCAGCACGATTGAAAAGCACGTAAAAATCTATAAAAGGGCCTCATAATATTCTTATTGAGAGGCCTCGTAGAATATGTACAAGAGGCACAGAAATAAAATCTTTGATTTAAAATCATATAAACTTCAGTTCAGTTCATGCCTCTCTGTTCAAATGATTATTGCGAAATTTGACGCAAATGGAATAAATCAGCAGATCAGAGTTGAGGGGAAATTTCAATTAGGTGACAACTGCAAAGGATCTTGAAAAGTTATGTGCGCTACAGAAAGCAGGCAAATCATATTAATCCAGAGTGGCATATAAAGGAAGCTTCTCTTTTTTGTAATCATACTAGATAAAGCTGGGCTAATATAAAAAGGTGAAAATTCAATTTTCTCAGTGCGAGAAATGATCAGTGTCTGTGATCAGGTAGCAAAAGAGGAGGGCGGCTGAAGTGTCGTCGCCAAATAAAACGGTCTGTAAAATGAAATCTGTGCTGCTGCATTTCCCGAAGGGCAGTGTCTTATTATAACTCCGATTCCTCGTTTAATTAAAGGGGCCGTGATTGGCAGGCGATTTTAATGCCATCTATACATTTCTAAATTGCTTCCCTCCAGTGTGTTGGTGGTCAGAGGTGGATTACCTGTATCGCAGCCTTTCCTCTTAATCAAAATCAGGGACAGCGGTCCGTCTCCTCCCCGCTTCTTTAAGGTCCAGTCTTCTACAAGCACACATTGTACTTTACCCTACAGTCCATGCATAATAAAAGCACACTTGGTATTCAGTATAAACTGGCCTTGTTCCAGGTCTCCAATCACATCAGGTGAACCCGATATATCATTGAGCAGATTTATGCACATATTCAAAACTAGATTGCTTTGAAAATCTCCCATTTCATCAATAAAATTACCTCCAAAAATATATGTGAACTTATGGGTTATGGAAAGTTGTAAAGGAAGCATAAATCAGATGACATTGTCTATCAATGCTATATTTAGCTAATTATAAACCATTTATCTCATGTCACAAGACATTTCTAAACCCCAGGAACATCTAGTGCTTCATGGTGATTGAAAAGCATGGCACATGATCTGATTAAAAATTTCTGTCAATGAATATGAAAAAAAAAGGTTTTAAAATGCACAACGTATGATCCCTTAAGGTTTTCCTTCATACAAGAATGTTACTAGATCAAAAAACCTAGCTGCCATGTGTGTCTGTCTTATTTATTTGTGGTTTTAAGGTGTCCTTTGACTATTAATGCAATAAAGCACATATAACCAAAAATATCAGATACTACAATTACAGCTTCTGTTAAAAAGTATGATACAAGTACTGCAAGATTTTACATCATGATACTGTATCGATAAATCTCGCCCCAATCAATATTTACAATTTTATAGTCAAATAGCAACACCAGTGCAGAGTCAATGTAATAGTTTGTTAATAATAGCTGACTGCAATTTGCTATATATGGTGCATTTTTTGTAGCAGTTAAGAAACCAAGCGCAGATATTTATTGTACAGTTCAATGAGGAAAAAAAACATACTTTTTTTAAGGCAACACAAATAGTATAAAACTTTCCTGTATATGTACTGTAAGGCAGAGATTGCGTTTGATTTTCTCATCGTGCATCATTTTGACAGACACAACTGACAGTTCTATTATTATTAGTATAAGTTTTACATTTTTATTTATTATTAGAATCTGTATCAGCACAAAATAAGCCTACGATATAACTTAAATTATTCATTTTCTGTCAACTTTCCTGACGGATAAAAAAATGCTTTATTTAAAAATGCTATTAACTGTTATGAAGAGTAAACTCAAAAGCGAAAGCAAACCATTTAAAAGCAAGCATTTTGCGTTGTGTCAAGTTTACCATGGTCACACTGCGACAGCTGTCATGTCAGTTGTAAACATTACCATCTGTCAAACATAAGTATTGCTAACAAAGCAGATTCACTGAAAAATATTCGTATTCACTTCATCAAATGTTTAAGTGAATAAAATAGCCTTGAGAGCAGCCTTACTGACTGGATATCCACAACTTTTGATTTTGCTCTCTCTAACTTGGCATTTGGACCAAAGTACTGTGAGGCAAGGGAGGGGAAGACTCAAAATACCCTCAGACCCTCAGGTTCTACCTTGATACTGTTTCAGTTCATGGTGGCACACAAAAATAATGCAGAAATGTCACCTGACAGTCAAAAAGAAGCAGTCTGCTTCCACAGTTTCCACTTCAAAGGAACCAAAATAGCTAACCGTACCCTAGCACTTTTTGGCTCCCTTTCCTAGCTAAGTGTACCTAGCATAGCAGTCCTCTGTTGTTTACAAGGCCATTCACATTTTGCATCTAAATGTGTGAAAAGCGTGAGGGGTGACATTTTCTTTCTTTATTTGCAGGTGCTTGTCGCATTGTTTTATTTATATTTGAAAAAAATTAACTTGGGTTTGCAAAAGATGTGTGAATGTTCCATACAGCTTTCTTCTTCAAGTGAGAATGATGTAGACAGCAACTTTCTGTTCTTCACTATGCCTACAGAGTAATGGTACTTTTGACAATAGAAATGCAATGCTGTACCAAACTGTACTGCACCGAACCATACTGCTCAGTGGAAATTAAGCGATAACAGTGTTCATTTGGAATTACTTTTCATTTGCAAGATGTTGAACCACCATTTTACATTTATGCATTTGGCAGAAGCCTTTATCCAAAGTGCTTTACATTGCATTCAGGTACACATTTCATCAGTCCTTGGCATTGACCGTGCCATACTCTACTGTTAGAGCTACAGGAAGTTTTGAATACAGTCAAGGCAAAATCTTTGGGGGTTGGAGTTTGGAGAAGATGAAAGATTTGAAGTAAAAAAAAATGTGAAAGAATGCATCTGAACTATTAAAAAGACTTTGATTTTGATTTTATTATTAAAAAGATTTTGATTTTAAAATATGCATAATGAGTATTAATTGTATCCCTAATTTGACTAAATAGCTTTGCTAAAAATGCTTGCATAAAAATGTAACTTTTCTGTTTTACTATGGGAATGTCGAATGTTTGATTCTAAATGGTTGCTGAAAGTTCTAAAGCGCGCAATCATTTTCAGGGAAATGCACAGCTTAGTTCCAGGCAGGTTTAAGGCATAAATTCCCTTTTTCTTGCTCTCTTTCATAAGCACACACATATTCTACAGAACAGACACACACTCACACAAACAGAAAAACACTTATTTTTATTTATAGACTGAAAATATATGAAATTGACGTTTCTCTATAGCCAAGTAGACTTACTGAAGCAGTTGAACTTTAATTGTCACTATATAAATGACTTGGTTGAAGTGGTTCATATCCTTAAATGAGATGAGTAAGAAGCTAGTCTCTCTCACACACACACACACACACACACACACACACACACACACA
>CAIGQW010053321.1:7518776-7539452 GCA_903798125.1 Danio choprae
TTAATATTAGTCATAAAATCCATATAGGTGCATCCCTAATTCAAATGAATAATAAAAAGCACAATAGCATCTCAGTGATATGAATATATCTTTAACACATGGGGTATAGCTAATGGAGATTCAAACTATTTTTTTCCTGAACAACAAAGCATCCACAAACAGACAGAACTCCTCGCATCATGCAGAATTTGCACTTTGAGCATAGACAGAATAATCTCAAAATCTGTTTCCAGTTAAGAACATGCTGTAGCTTATTTGTCTCTCACAGACGTCTCTCTCCAGACGGACCAGCAAACTCATTGTTAACCAGCTAAAATAGGGGCTCAACTCTGGGATCCAGATCACGTAGTGAGGAAAAGTCAAAGCCTGACCTCTCCACCCGGTGTCAGACAAGTCAGCATGACAGCTGAGCAATCAAAAACAGCAGTCGACCCATGACTTGAGCTCCGCACAGACTCCAGCCGCTCGGCACACTTCATTTGATGAAGTTCAGGTCCCTCCTGTCCTGTCAATCAGCAGGGAGCATGACAGCATTATCCACATCTCTCCATCCACGGCAAATCGTTTCTCAAACCGCCATGTTTAGAAGTCTGCTTGCTCTATTTATGATTCTGCTACTCCCTCTACAATGTAAAAAACATTCTTGCTGCCTTAAATTTTTTAGTTGAATCAAAATAACTTTTCTAGTCCTCTTTACTTGCATTAATCAAACAGACTAAAAATATTAAGTTAAACTTAAATTTTGTTTACACCTGAAAAACTTAAGTTCAAGGGGGGGTGCCTCAGTGTAGTTCTCCCTGTGGGTGCTCCGGTTTCCCCCATAGTCCAAAGACATGTGCTACAAGTGAATTGGATGAACTAACCCAGTACTGGATTGCGGCTAGAAGGGCATCTGTTGCATAAAACAGATAGTTGGCAGTTCATTCCGATGTGGTGACTTGCTGTTTAAAGCAGAGACAATTTTTTCAACACATTTTGAAACAAAATAGTTTTAATAACTAAGTTCTAAAAGGGGGCAGCATGGTGGCACAGTGGGTAGCACTATCGCCTCACAGCAAGAAGGTCGCTGGTTCGATGTCTGGCTGGGTCAGTTGGCGTTTCTGGAGTTTGCAAGTTCTCCCCATGTTTGCGTTGGTTTCCTCCGGGTGCTCTGGTTTCCCTCACAAGTCCAAAGACATGCAGTATAGGTGAATTGGGTAAGCTAAATTGTCCGTAGTGTATGTGTGTGAATGAGTGTGTGTGGATGTTTCCCAGTGATGGGTTGCAGCTGGAAGGGCATCCGTTGCGTAAAACATATGCTGCATAAGTTGGCGGTTCATTCCGCTGTGGCAACCCCAGATTAATAAAGGGACTAAGCCGAAAAGAAAATGAATGAATGAATAAAGTTCTAAAAGCGAACTTATTTTGTCTGCGTCATGATGACAGAACATAATAGTTTACTAGTTATTTAGCAAGACACTAGTATTCAGCTTAAAGTGTAATTAAAAAGGCTTAACTACAGTAACTAGTTTAACTAGGCAAGTTAATTAGGCTAGTCATTGGGCAACAGTGGCTTGTTCTGTAGCCAATTAGGGCCTAATAGGGCTAATAATATTGATCTTAAAAAATATTTTAAAAAATTCAAAACTGCTTTTATTCAGACAAACAAAAATAAATAATATGTTCTCAGGAAGAAAAATACTGGAAATTTCCTTGCTCTGTTAAACATCACATATTTAATTTTTCTCACTTAAATTAAATATTCATTCATTCATTCATTCATTTTCTATCAGCTTAGTCCCTTTATTCACCAGGGGTCGCCACAATGGAATGAACCGCCAACTTATTCATCTTATGTTTTACACAGCGGTTGCCCTTCCAGCCCCAACCCAGTACTGGGAAACATTCATACACACTCATTCACACACATACACTACGGCCTATAGCGCATGTCTTTGGACTGTGGGGGAAACTGGAGCACCTGAAGGAAACCCACGCCAACACGGGGAGAACATGCAAACTCCACACAGATATTACAACTGTCCCAGCCGGGACTCGAACCAGCAACCTTTTTGCTGTGAGGCGACCATGTCGCCCTACATTAAATATTTGAGAAGTAAAAAAAAAAAAAGTTTAAATCACAGGAAGGCTAATATGTTGTGACATATATATTTTAAACTAAAGAAATAAACATATCATTCTCAATTCAATAGCCAATATTATATGTTTAGGCCTGTTTTCCTTCAAAAATCAAAAGTACTTCACAAAGCAGAGGTGTTATCTCCAGAAATGACTTTCTAAATGATCAAACAGTAAAACTGAACATAATCTGTATGCAGTTTCCATATCAGCCCACTTTGAAAGAGTTGCACTACAAAGTGTTTTTTCAAAGCCCTGGGATGCCAGCGAATGACCCACCAGGCACTATTTTCCAGGCCAATCTGTTGTTTCCAATAGACTGCATTTACTAATCAACCTCAACATTAAATTCAGGCATTACAATTGATTTTTGGGGCTACTTGATAATAATTAATCCCCCGCTGAAGACTTTTCTGTGTCCTTAGAAATAAAGTGCAATCACAAGCTGCCTTGCTGAGGCATTTTTGCTAAGCTGGTTTCCTTCACCTGTGTTGCCTTGTTACACCAGGGGGCTTTGACTTCTTTGTTTCAAAGAAATTAATTGCCTTTAGGAGAGATAAATAGCAAGTGACAAGCACCGATGCCAAAAAGCAGGGATCCCAGTGGAATAAAAAAAACTCCATAAAGAAAGGGCATTTTCACATAGCGTCGCAGCCTCTAAGGCTCAGTGTGAAACGACATGCTGGATGTATTAAACTCTCTTAGCCTCTTGTTTTTCTGCTCACTAATTATAGTGAAAGAACATAGCAGGTGACTTATGATGAATCGACAGGCCTACGGAAAATTGCAAGAATCAAATCAGCTGAAATGTTATGATCACTTTTCATCTGTATATTTTCATAGGTTTTACCCAAATACACTCGATAAACGGTTCCAGGTTAACAAACCAAGTATGCGTTTTTTTAAACAATGCGCCTCAAAATAGTGTACTTTAAGATGCAAAAGTCTAAAATGACTAGTAAAATGCTTTGATTAGATTTGTTTGTGTTGGGTTAATGAAAATGATCAGCAAAAAAATTTGAGTTATAAATTTAAAAGTAAACAAATATTAATTTCAGTATACAGTGTGTCATTTTTCACTGTTACAGCCTTATTCCAAAATGGATTAAATTAATTTATTTCCTCTAAATTACAATACCCCATAATGACAATATGAAAAAAGATTTTTTGAAAAACATTTATTAAAAATAAAAAGAATTTAAACAAAACCTGAAAAATCACATGTACATAAGTATTCACAGGCTTTGCTCAATACTTTGTTGATGCACCTTTGGCAGCAATTACAGCCTCAGGTCTTTTTGAATATGATGCCACAAGCTTGGCACACCTGTCTTTGGGAATTTTTTGCAAAAATAAAAGCAAAAGTTCAAGTCAAAATCTAAAGAAAACCATGGTTAATAAATGAATATCCCAAACAATCAATTGGACATTTGACTTAACATTTTACCTAATGATGAGAAATTAGATTAATCTCACAACCTCTATTTCATAATACGGATATGAAGTTCTGTTTTGATGTTGTCATCAAATGACTAAATAACCTGCTGGAGCATTTATATCATAAAACAGAAACAAGATATTGATGCTAAAGCCTTAGGCATTTCAAAAAATTTATTTAATGTTAATAATCTTGTAGACAGCACCCTATACAGTATACTGTATGTTAACAAAGTGATGGCAAGCCCAAACTTCTACATATAATGTTTGTTGAGACTTAAAGTGATATAAATTAATGTATTAGCAATTAATTGATCATTTTTATGTCTTTACTTTAACATGTACTGATGCATGGACTAACATGCCCATGATAATACAGGTTGCCAAATAGAATTGACATTTCATTTTAGGCGGCATTTCTATATTAACATTAACAAAATTAAGAGAAAATGTTATGCAAAATCGTCCTAAATCTCCATTAATGATAACAATATTAAGAAACAAAATTATTCATTCATGCTAGCAAATATATTTTCACATTTACAGTTTATCACAATATGCAATTTACAGTTAACCAATTAATGTTTTTTACTGTTTTGATTGTTTTGTTTTTCAAGAATGAAAACTTAATGTAATGTAATTCCATGTAATGTAATGCAATGCAGTGTATTTTACAAAATTTATTTTATTAATGAACCCCCTTATTTATATTTATGTCTCTTCAATAAGATACTGTATAAATAAAAATACTTAATATATCGCTTCAAATATGATTTCACTGTTCAGTTAGAGACTGACAAATAATTATGTATTGTCATTATACCATTGCTAAAACAACAAAACTAATGGTTTCCTAAGGTTTTTGCAGAGTAATGTGTATATTAAATCATACACACCCTTATGATCCGATTCTTAAACTCCATTACGCTTATCACCTCTTCTCACCCAAAAAGTTCCGTTCAAAATCAGTGAATCCCACGACCTATAAAGACCTTAGTTTCAATAAATACTTCCACAATTGCCCAATTCAAAACTGTGCCCTAAAAACACTCCGTCATGTTCACTTACTACAAACCAGCAAACAGAAACTGTGGAGGGTTGGCGCTTTTCATCTTTTCTTTTAGCTTCCCTTCCATTCTGTTTGGTACATTATGAGGCTGAGTACAGAAGAACATTTCAGATGACTGTTATTTATCCAGCAGCGAGCACTGAAAGTGAAAGACAGTCAGGGATTGGGAGGCTGAGTGCTTTATCTCCTGTGCTTTCACAGAGCGCTGAGGCGAATCACAGATGCAGAGAGGGTGAATGCTCTTCTCCGGCACAACAAAAACAAGCAGGCATGTATCTAATTAGAACAAAAAGAGTCAGAAACAGAATGAAGTCAGCTGTGACAGAGCAGAGCAGGTGCTGAACCCAAACAATCAGATAAGAGATGCGCACTTGCTGAATAGACTTTGTAACCTAATGAGACCTGATAGAAAGCTAACTACATGCATTGAATTGCATGCTATTAACATTATACATATTACACAGCTCTCTGGAATACTTAATTCTGATTGGTCAATTGCAAGATTCCAAAGTATTTAAATCCAAGATCAATGGTTTGTGTCAAATTTTTACATTTGTGTGGCAAGTAGCCGTGTTATAAGCAGGATAATGTACATCCAGACGGTTGTTTATGCACAAAAATAGCCCTTCTGTCTCATACAACAGCTGGGATTTATTCTGCGATAACAACTGACTAAATGTACTTATTTATTAATTATCATGGCTTTCTGGAATACGTGATTCTAAATGGTCAGTCGTGACATTCCAAGGTATGTTATTCACTGATAGCAACTGCTGAAATTAATATCACAGGCTCATCCAGTTACGTTAAATCATCCTAACTGTCAGTGAATACATTCACATCCATATTTAAAGTCAAGCCTGAAATTATATATAGTCAAGTAGCTGTTTTCGTTTCTGTCAGTATTGCATTTAACCAAAGAATTGATAAACTATTATGGCTCAGAACAATGTTTTATGTCAAATTTGTTATGCTTTGTATCAAGTAGACATCCAAGCTGTTTAAAGGTTAGACTAAAGGCCTTTAGGCTTATGCAACAGCTCTAAGCTCTCTACATGATGCATTTTAAATAAGGGTCACAACATTTAGGCTGACTAATGTAACGACTGACTTCTCAATTAATGAGACAAAATAGACAAAACTGCTTCTTTCTGTTATTGTTGTTTGTTTAAGTTTTTTTTTTTTTCATTTTAGTATATATTGCTAAATTATTAGCACTGCTATGGTTTCGTGCTTCACAAAACATGAATATTTTGAGAAGGTTGGATTAGATTTTTTTTTTTAATTGAGTGCCATTGTGATTGTCCACTTTTTCAATAAAGTTAATTATAGAAATATATTTATACCATTTATTGTTCCCAATAGGGATGTCATGAACCAGACCAATCAATTACTGTGTACATAACAATATTGATTTGCCTCAATAAACAGCTCTAGAATAAATCAAGAGACCAATTCAACATTAGTATAATTTGTCTGGTTTTGACATTAATAGGTACACATTTTGAGCAAAGTTGTATTCATTCATTCATTCATTTTCTTTTCGGCTTAGTCCCTTTATTAATCTGGGGTCGCCAACTTATCCAGCATATGTTTTACGCAGCGGATGCCCTTCCAGCTGCAACCCATCACTGGGAAACATTCATACTCATACTCATTAATTCACACTCATACACTACAGACAATTTAGCTTACCCAATTCACCTATAGCGCATGTCTTTGGACTTGTGGGGGAAACCGGAGCACCCGGAGGAAACCCACGCCAACACGGGGAGAACATGCAGCAAAGTTTTAATTTGTGTTTAATTTATAAACTACTGATAAAATGTCTTTAAAATTATATCAATTACACTGGAGTGGTTTCTTTTTTAGAGCTGTACAGGCAAAAAAGCATCGTAAAATCAGAAAAGACGGAGGTATAAGACTCTTTGCTTCTCAGCTTGAGGGAAAGATGTACAATGAAAAAACTAAATCTAAATTACAAAACAAAATACAGAAATATATAATTATTAATTTAAGTTTATTTAATTCATTTAAAAACAACAAATTAAAAGTTTGTTTAAAAACCTGATTAAAAACCTGAAAAAACTATTAAAATTCTAGTTACATGCACCGTTTTGACAACAGTTATTTTGTTTGTTTGTTTGTTTGTTTGTTTGTGTTACTTCGCTGAACTTTAAATGTCATTTAAGCTACCAACTATTGCAATCTATAAGGTTAAAACAGCAATGATTTTTGCTGTAGAGTTTACATGTCTAATATTAGATTATAAGCAAAATACACAACTGACAAAATGTTGCTGGTGCTTACATTGCCGCCAAATGAGAAATCAGATGAAAAATTGAAAGTATTACCAACAACACACAGAGAATGCATACTGCATAACACTGACTATAGAGCAGGTCGGCACACACATCCAGCTGAGCAGGGTCACAAACCAAAGCTGGTGGTAATTAACTGAATCAAATAATTCAATCTATCAAAGTATCCCAGATAAAAGCCAGTCAAACTAAATCAAGCCACCTTAAATCCTTTTGAATGCCTTTTTCTCCCGAATGGCGATAGGTGATGAATTAAGCTCCTCTGCTGGTTTTTAAAACATTCCAGCGTTGGCCTCTCAGCCTTATAGCAGAATGCCAGGTGGCAGCTGGGACAGTTCCCTTTTAATCTGGTTTGGCGGTCCTAAATCACTGCTACAACAGCAGGCATGATGTAGGGGAGCTTGGAAGAGACATTCTCTTCTGGCTGTGGGTTGGACTCATTCTCTTTCTCTATTTTTCCAGGTGTGTGGCCTTGTTTGCCATATGTCAAGTGAGCGAAATATTAATATCCACAGGGCACCTACAGAAGCCTCACCAAAACATTTTTTTCTACTTTTAATGTGGAACGACATTGAAAACCTCTTATAAAAAGTCTTATAGCCTGAAAAGACTTTGACTGTACTTCACACTGTAAAACTGAACAGTGCAATTGATGAAATTAAATGAATTTATTACACTCAGATATTTAGAAATCTCATTGTACTTAATAAAGCAAGTTTTGTGCATTTAAACCTTTTTGTATTCATATTGTATTAAGGTTACGATATAAGCGTAAACTGACTGAGTAGTATCAGATTCCTAATTACCCGAATGCTTTGCATCCGACTGTAAAAGCAAAATGGGATGAAATTAAAATGGCAAGCAAAATTAATATTGTGTTATGTAGGAATTTCCAGAAGTTTCTGTTAAACTGTGGCAAAAAATTGTTCAGGAAATTGATTCTGAATTGATTCTGAGATTTTTACTGTTAAATGCATCACTATTCTCTCTTGAATCAATTTTGAGCAGATAGCACTGCATGGTTTACAAACAACCGTTCTCTGCTTGCGTCCAATTACTCATACCACTTGAACCTTAAATAATTATTATTAAAGTTAGGACAGGTTTAAGCAAATTACAAGAGAGTTAACTGTGTTTACATTAAGCTTATGACACAAAAGCCAACTTTTATGACTTATCCAAATGCACAAGTGCTCTTCCTCATAAGCATTTTAGGTGAAGTTTATTTATAAACTAATTTCGAGAGGAGCACGTGCTTATGATTGACTGCAGATGGTCCCGCTTTAGCTAATGCACAATCCACCAATCAGACGATTCCTAAATCGCTATAAATAACCAAAGTATCTCACCTTAGCCATCTTCGTCCTGAAGAATCCCCCCTTCCACCCCTACTCCTCCCCTTTTCCTCGACAGGGCGGCACGGAGGCCCGGTGGTTAGCACCGTCGCCTCACAGCAAATGTCATGGGCTCAAATCTCACCCGGCCAAGCAACATTCCTGTGTGGAGTTTACATGTTCTCCCCGTGTCCGCGTGGGTTTTCCCCGGGTTCTCCGGTTTCCTCCCACAAGCCAAAAAGCATGCAACATAAGTAAATTGACCAAAACCAAATCAACACCATAGACGAGCTATCAATCAGCTACATTTCTCTCCACAAGTATTCATAATTACATTTACCATTAACAAGCGGGGGAGTTCTCGAGACCTACCTGAGCTCAAACTCCCCTCTCGCCCCGCAAACGGGAGGGAGCCCCGGGCTCGAGGATCTCATGAGCTCAGGGCTCTCTCCCGGGACAGCATGCCAAACTCGCTTTTACATTCAATCATCAGCTAAGTGTGAACTCTTGAAAGTATAATTAAAAATTTGCCCAGAGAGTTAAAAATAAAGCTCAGAATCATTTCATGAGAGAATACACTCAAAAAATATATATTTGGTGTAACTTGAGTTGCTGTAATTATGACATGTTTTCACACATTTGAATGGACCCTTTTCACGTTTAACGGTCATCATAATCTTAAATCCTTGAAAGTTTTTAATATTTAGATTTTTTTTTAAACATTTAAACATTTATATGCATTTATGTATATATTATATCATCTTTGCGTCAAATTACAAAAAACAAGTTACCGCTTATGTGAGGTGTTTCTAATGCAGTGTCTATGGGGCTGAGAGTAAATTTTACATTATTTTTTTCCTTTTTCTGAAAGTCTTGATAACACCATTGTGGAGTTTTTCTTCTATTATTTCAGCAAATATGATTGTAAAAAAAAATATTTGTTGTACTCTCCCATTCACTGCGCTCTAAGTTGCTGCTGAGAAATCCGGAAATGTGAAAAGGGTCTATGGTCTTATTTCAACTTACTTGAACTGTGTTACTTATTTTAGGCAAATAAGCACATGAGCAAAATTCATTTTGATGGATTTATAATAGTTTTAAAACAGTTATGACTCACTGAGCAAAACAACAAACAAAATAATTGTTATTTAAGCTGAAAACACCCAAAAGCATGAGTTCTACTCTTCTGCAAGGTGGTAAACTCAAAAATCAAAACAATGCATGAAACTCTTTAAAATATTCAAACTAAGTGAGGATTAAACTCAAACAAGTCTTTCTCTAAACTAAGAACACCTAAATGGATGCTGGGAACTACATTTCCACTAATTAGGTAGTTACATCAACAAATTCCTCTAAGTTATCCCAACACAAAACTATCAAGTTAACTTACACGCTCTTATGTTTTACAAATATAAGTGGATTGATCATAAAACAAACTGTCTTAAGAAATGACCAGAATTGTGCTGTTTCAGCTCATTTTAAACAAGTCAATTAACAAGCAGCAACAATAATTTAGCAGTGTAGCAATGCATTGAAATTCTCGGAATCAATGCAGAATCGATTTCTTGGACAATTTTTCACCACAGCTCGTGTTTTTGCTATATTGAAGTCTCTAGGGTTACCATTGCAATGACAAGTTGTTGTGGTTTGGGATGGGCTGCATAATTCTATGCATAATAATATACCGCATAATTCACAATTAATCATGCAAGTGCATAAAAGTACATCTTTTTGACAGTTAAATTAACATGTATGTTGCTAACTAACACTTAATCATGAAGATTGGGCTTTAGGTGACATTTATGCAAACAAATTGCACAAATTAAACTATTCAATACTTAACATTAATTATGATCAACATTATGACAAATATAGAGATGCATGAGTGCTGCTCTACTCTTCATAAACATGTAGTTGTAGATCAAATTAAAATCTAAATAAAAAGTTAGTTTCTAAAAATGAGTGACCTAAACCTCAGGTTTCAATCGGGAATAAAGAGTGTTATGACGCTTTTTAAGGATTTGACAGTGTACCAAAGCTGCATGCTTACTATAAGGCTACGAGACGCTTCATGAGGGAGCATCAGCTACTTGTTCTGGGCTCTGGCTGTCAGATTGATAGGCATACTTTAGCCCCAGGATAAAACTGTCTCACAGACTGCTGAATCTCTGGTCCACTGTCTGCATCGCTCCGAGTCTAGTATTAGTTTTAACCCGTCTAAGCCCTTATGGCATTTCTAAGGGTGTTAAGTCTTCTTTAATAGAATGAATCTCAGATCCCTTTAAGTTGACCAAAAAGTGAACAGGGTGAAAAACTACATAAAGATGTATGTGAAAAGGTCTCCTTTTTTTCTTTCCTTTTTGTAAAATGTGTGCTTTGTAGAAGACACTTTTATTCTGGAATGAATAGAGATTCAATTTAGTTTGGTATATGGATTCTAGATTTGAGATAAAGTACATAAACTGAACATACAACTATATATATTTCTAAATGGCTGTAGGGCGCCACGGTGGCTCAGTGGTTAGCACTGTCGCCTTACAGCAAGAAGGTCGCTGGTTCAAGTCCCAGCTGGGCCAGTTGGCATTTCTGTGTGGAGTTTGCATGTTCTCCCCATGTTCGCGTGGGGTTCCTCCAGGTGCTCCGGTTTCCCCCCACAGTCCAAAGACATTTGTTATATGTGCATTGAATGAACTAAATTGTCCGTAGTGTATAAGTGTGTGTGACTGAGTGTGTATGGGTGTTTCCCAATACTGGGTTGTGGCTGGAAGGACATCCGTTGTGTAAAAAAACATATGCTGGAATAGTTGGCAGTTCATTCCGCTGTGGCGACCTCTGAAATAGAGATCAAGCCGAAGGAAAATGGATGAATGAATAAACTGCTGTAATGCTTTTGATGTAGACATGTTTGGATCATAAACACAGAAATCATATAAGTAATATTGTGAAATATTATTACAATTTATAATAACTGTTTTCTTTTGTAATACATTTGACAATTTATTTAAATCACTGTAATGACAAAGCTAAAATTGTATCAACCTTATGGCAACCTTCAAGATCGCATGATCCTTCCGAAGTTATTCCAAATAAAAGAATGTCATTTGGTTCTCAAAAAACATTTCATATTAATCAATCAATCAATTTTTGTGAAAAACAAAACATTCTGAATGCTTGATGAAAGCACAGCGTTCATTTAACAGGAACATTTGGTGCATTGATAGCATTTAATATTTCTTTTATTCAATGTATGTTTTTTTTTTAAACAGCACTTGAACGGCAGTGTTTTTAATATGACAAAACACATTCAGAGGTACATTTCAGTAAACTTATGTTTGATTAAACATAATAACTACAACAACAAAAAAACATATTCATTAAAAACACATTATAAATCGCCTGGCAGCCTCGGGCTACATCCAATCACAAAAAAAATTATATTTCTAATGCAATTGTCTGACTTTCACACAGCATTACAATGCAGTCCAGCTAAACCCTTGAGCCTTCATTTGAGCAGAACTCTGAAGACCTCTGAGAGTCTCTGAGTAGTTAGAAATAAAATAAGCAGCTCATCTTCTCCTCTGTGTGTCATCATTACCTCTATACGGTTCACAATGCAGCCAGTGCTCAGTCCAGACCTCGGAATAGTCAGTCTGTTTACATACTGAATATCAAAATGCATGCAAACCATTTAGCCGCCTCAAACGAATCGAGCATAAAAACACCCAATGGAAACAAGAATGTAATACACTTGAACACCTTTGCCATTTATTCCTTTATAAATATGTACAATTCTGCAAATGCAACCAGCAAATCTCTGCACTCACTTATTGGATGTATTTCCATCTATCAATAGAGATAAATTCTTAATTTCATTTGCCTTTCATAAAGCACCCTGTTTTGCTCATTAAGAACATTTGCCAGTCTTTCAATTCAGCCTTAATAACAAATCAACAAACGCTCATTAATTCATTCTCTCTGATTTGTCATATTTAATTGAATCCATGCCATGTATATTAGTTTTACAATGACTGGTACCCCTCCTCTTAGGAAAAACACAGAAAAAGGAAAAAGAGAAAGAAGATCCAGGGCTTCATTAATCACATTACTTATGCTGCAAATTAAACAAAAAGCCTAATCTTAAACCTTTGAATAATTAATTCAACAGTGAGAAAGCAAAAACACATATGCTGGTCTGAACACACGCAGGTCTCCACCCCAACCAAAAAACAATTAATTCACAAAGCACTATTTTATTCGCCTACATATTAACCATGTGTTCTACTACAACCAACAGCTGATAGACTGTTTTCTGTAAACAGTGCACAAAGTCGCTCCAGATCCAATTAAAATGGGTGCATAAATTCACAAACTACAACAACAAGTGCGCTTTCCTGGCTGTGTTATTAAAAGCTTCCAAAATACTTTGCGCAGGCCATGGTCACTGAATGTGAATACATTTCAAGCTCTCATTGATTTCTTCACTTGTTTCTGATTACTAAGACACAGGCTCCAAAATTAACACTCAGAGAGCCCGATGTGAGTGCAAATTAGCTTTGGCAAGTAAATAAAAGAGTTCGTTTCCAATTGATGGTATCTTTACAGAACTGCAACTCGATAACGGCTTAAAGAGAGTTCACGCAAAGGCTCAATGACAATTATGACATCGTTTACTCATCCGCTTGTCATTCCAAACCTGTGTGACTTTGTTTGTGGAATTTTAAATAATAAAATGTCTTTTTCTCTACAGTGAAAGTCAAAATTGGTAACAAAAATAAAGAAAGAAAGAAAAGCTTGTCAAAGTTTACTATAAGAAAGTCTGCTATGAAAGTTTGAAATGGTTGTAAAAGCTTGAATATATAGATATATAGATATATAGCATGTTTAAACACAAATAATCATTTACAATAAATGAATATGGAAATTCTTCCAAATAAATTCATGTACAGTATGTTCCGTGCAGGAAAGGATTACAAGCAGAATATTATTTTGTGTGTGTGTGTGTGCGTGTGTGTGTGTGTGTGTGTGTGTGTGTGTGTGTGTGTGTGTGTGTGTGTGTGTGTGTGTGTGTGTGTGTGTGTGTGTGTGTGTGTGTGTGTGTGTGTGTGTGTGTGTGTGTGTACCACATAAGTCATATTGTCACTAAAGTCCAACCTGTAATCAATCTGAACATCTGGTAAAGTAGTACTGTACAGTATATTAAAGATGAGATGTCCAATTGTAGTGTCTGCATCAAATTAAATTTCATAAACTAAACGAAAACAAACAAAGATGACATTGCATACTGTAAACAGAAAGCATTAGTAATGTGTCTACATTAATGTTTCAAATAACTTTAGCACATAGCATTTACATAGGCCTGTCACAGTAATCAATATATCTTATTGCACAATACATGGACATGACCTCAATCATTTTTGGTGATGCAATATATATCACTAATACATGAAAAACAATTCTAGCAACATTTTAGCTGATTGTGCAACATTTATATCTCTATTGAAGGTGTCAGTGTCAGTATGGTTAAAAACACTATAGTATTTACTATAAATGACTTTAGTATATTTTCATGTGGGTGCCTGACAACTGAAAATAGAACTGGTAGCAGATATCGCAGCCTCAGTTACTTTTTACCTTGCACTTTTTTTGTTAACATTTATTATTATTTATTTAGGATATGCTTTTTCACATTCTGATTCCAATGTTCCTAATTATTAAATTGTTAAAATGACTATAATAAAATGAAATATTCTTAAGAATAAAATATTATGTGTTCTTTGGAAGAGTGTACTTGTATTGGGATGATGTTATATTGTCATTCTGGCATTATATAATGAGTGGCGTAAAATGGTCTTAAAATGACAATAATATAATTTATCGCAACATATTTTGGTGCAATATATCATACAACAAAAAAATAGATATTGTGACAGGCCTACATATAAATTTGTGTATGAACAAAACTAAGTTCCTGTATTCTGACCTGTACATTTAATAAAAAGCAGGTTTACTATATTGTATTTAATTTTGACAAATGTATAAAACTGTGGGGCTGCTTAGTGATGCCTACAAAAACTATTATTAAATTATTATTGGATCTTGTATAATAAACTGATGTAATAATATGTTACACTGAATTACTTTTAAGTGGGTGGCTTTAAAAAAAACCTAAATGATTCACTTTAATAGAAAAATGACTCCATCCATCCATTCTTCAAATCATTTAGCCTATGTAGGGTTATCCCTATTCTAGCATTATAGGTCTGTAAACATGAACTGTAAAAAATGCTAGGTTTTACACAATCGATTTGTGTTGGGACACCATGGTGGAACTTATTAGTGGATTTAAAAATAAAAGAATTAAGTTGTCCCCAAAAAAACTCAAGAATTGTGTTGTTTCAGCTCATTTTAAATAAGTGGTTTCAATAAACGTCTTTTTTGAGTGTGGATGCCTGGTTTATAACATGACTGACAAAAATATATATATTTTTTAAATAAAAAACATTGGCAAGCGAGACAGAAAGTTAATTCTGTGCCTTCAGACCAAATGGAAAACATTGCGGTGCAATAAAACACCTTGACCTTCTCCACGAGCTCCCACAGAGCTGGTTTCCAGCATGTCAACACAGAATACAGATGCCCATGATGTCATAGGCCAGCTGATTACCTGTGCATTGCAGGATTAGCTCCAACTGCAAAGCTCAGCCACAACCACTCGATCCGTCAAAGGTCAGAACACTTAATGACTCAGCTGAATGTGTGGCCAACTTCAACTGAACTTCAATTGGACCAAATGGGCCGTGCAATAGAATGCCAGCAAAAACAATGAAGCCTGACACACAGGTGCAAGATGAATCACTTCCACAAGCAAGACTGGAGCTCGTACCAGAACTCAAGTGCTTTGCTTTGTCATCTCTCTTGTCATTCTAAACCCCTTTTCGGCGAGTACTTTGGCTAGGGATCAGCGTGTCTTAGTGCTTCCCATTTTATAGAGTACCAGATGGATAATTGTGAGGTCACCCACAAAGCAGTTCTGTGGAAAGCTAGACCCTTGGACCTGCTTGGAAGCGAGGAAACACCTGAAGCTGAGGCATGGATTTTTCAAGACGCTTCAGATACAGCTTGTAAACTAGTTCCATATGACAGATTTATTTAAAGAAAATAAGGCCTTTTTGAAATAAAATGTTCTAGACACTGATGCAAACCACCTATGAAAATAAATGTAGACCAACCTGAAAAGGTCAATGAGCTGGGGTGGAAATGCTGTGCAACCACAACTCTCTTCCAAAATTTGGTAGGTTTCCTTGCTGACTATTGCCTACACAGAAGTGCCCTCTAAAGGCCGAATCACACTGCAACAACAGACACCAACACTCACCAGATCACACTACAGTATGTCACCTCTCAGACATTCCATGACCTGACACACACCAAATGAACATGCTAAATCTGTGAAAACAAGTGGTGATCAATGAAAACAGATGCCAGCAGGGGAAATACACTTGAACGGACAGAACCTGATGAAAGTGTTAGATGGTGTCTGCCAGTACAGTGGAAACTAGCCTTAAGGAAGCAACTGAACCATCAAGAAACCTACTTAGGGGTGATTTGGAATGTTCTACACAGACAGAAAACATGCTGGCATGCAGTAATAATAACAACATGACGTATATACTAAAATCATCATGAGAGCACTTCACAGTATAATAAGGTTTGATTTGTTAACAGCATACTCAATATGAACTGAGAACATGACACTGTATTTGAGATCAAATGTTCTGTATGTTGCATTAATTAATATTAAGTATTGTATAAGGCATAGTTCATCAAAATAAATGAACATTAACTCACTATTTACACACTCTCAGGTGGTTACAAAACTTTATGAGTTTATTCTGTTGAACATTAAAGATATTTTGAAGAATGATGAATACCTGTAACCATTGATTTCCATAATATGAAAAACTATGAAAGTCAATGGTTACAGGTTTCCAGCTTTCTTCAACATGTATTCTTTTGTGCTCAACAGAGAGAAAAAACTCAAACGGTTTGGAAACCCTTGAGGGTAAGTAAATAGTAAGTAAATGAATTTTTTTGGGTGAACTATATATTAATACATGTAAAATATATTGTCAAATTTATTAGTTCTAACAAGTTTTTTGTTTTGTTTGATACCAATAACTAATGTAAACAAACAATGTTTTGTTTTTAAAGTTACATTAGTTACATCAGACACATTATTACAGTGTCCCCCCATCTTGGATTTGCTTTTACTTAATTATACCATTTTCCCGGGGTGTCCAATCCTGTCTGGAGATTTTGAATAAAGTAACTCAGTATACTGCTGTGTTTACCTCCAACCCTTGATAAACACACCTGACCAAGACATTAAAGTAATATTATTCATTGATCACTAGAAATTACATTTACAAAATTTACATACAAAATGATCACCAAATGCAGCTTTCAGATGCCTTTTTTTAGCTCAACCCTCACGAAATGCAATGCAAAGGATTGTGGGATATCAAAGGCTGCAAAGGATGAATCTATGCTGCCTGCAAAAAATCAATTAGATGAAGGTATCTCAGGAGACAGAAAGTGAAGTTGGATTAGGACTCAGACGTGCCTTGATGGTTTCAAACCTTTTTTATGCCTTCTGTATTTTTTGTAAAGCTGAAAATGATTCTGGATAGTTTTTTTTTTTGTAAAGCTGAAAATGATTTGTGAATGATTTTTTATTAATTGATTGATTTAAATAGAGATTAAGATTTGTTTATTATAATTTTACATCATAAAGCTCAGTTCAAAAGAATAATTCAGTGACTCATAGATTCTTGTTTCATTGCTTGTTGAATCAGCATTTTAAAAAGAATGTCTTAAAGAAATCATTAGTGACAAAAACATAAGTGGTTGCTTGTCACCACCCAATGACATAACAATGTAATTTACACAGCCATCATTTAAAGCATTGTTTGATTTACTCCATTTTGGTTGCTGTACGGTAGACATCAATGTTTATATACTGTATGAACCCAGTACTTGAAAAAGTACAAACAAACAAACAAATAACAATACGGTGTAGTTGAAAAAAACTTTATAACTACAATGACTATATACTATACTACATAAATTTTATAACATATAACTACACATGATGACAACTTCTAAATGGGTCAAATGCAGATTTTACCGTACCACCACGATCAACCTTTTCCAAGGCTTAATAAAGGTGGACTGAAAACCAAGATCACAATCTTTTAATGATTAATTATGCAACTCTAATTTGTTGACATTCTTGTTCAGTCTCCTGGATTTATTTTTTGTCTGTGAAACAACCGTCTGGATAAGTGTTGTCTACTTGTGCACAAACCAAACATAAAAGTAAAAGTTAAAAGCACATATGCTTTGAACCATACTCTGATTCATGCATACTGTGCTGATAATGAAATTTGCAGTATGCACACAGTATGCATGCATATGTAAAAAAAAAAAAAAAAAAAAAGCTTAAGAAGGCATCACAATTAAGTTGATTTCCATTGAAATCACATCTACTATGCTGCATTCATAAACAGCATGCTACTGTAGGTTTTGAGCAATGATATGTACCCTTTCTTTTGAGTCGCACAAAAGCATTTCCCCTATGTAGAGTATAGGCAGATCAGCATTGCCTTTGCATGACTGAGGTCATTTAAACAATCACTGTTTGGGCCATTATTGACTTTCCTCCAATACCAGGTAAAAATCACAGTTGGACAATAAGCCGGCACAGCATGCCTAGATATAATCTCATTTAATTAGGCTCTGGGGGCGTCCTCCCAATTTTATTACGAAAGGATAGTGCTTAACCTGCTTTTGGGGGCAAGTCAGGCTCTCTTAAAGAGGGGAAACATTTCCAGCAACCTTGAACTGTTTGTAATAGCCGATAAATATCTGAAGAGAGAGTCACCGGTAAGATAAAAGAGGGTTTGATATAATGAAGTGTGGTTGGGGTAAACTACTTTTCAATGATGCCTTTCCATCTGCCTGCACCGGTGCTGTAAACTCTTGGCTGCGATACGCTAGATTAGATGGCAAACAATGATTAAAGTTTCACCAAACAGACTGTGGAACGAGTGGTTTTACTAAGCATCCTAAGTCACAACCACACTGATGACTCCACTGCATTATTTTGTAAAATGAGGATCAGCGAAAGAGCAGTGATGAGATTAAAGATATATCATATGATGGAGGTATGAATGGAGGCATTTAGCAGGGGAACACAAGCCTCAGAGTACCACTATTCAGATAATCTCCTCGCAGGGCACCGTGACATTTACATTCATCTGATATGATGAATATGCAGCTTTTGAAAATGGCACTTTCTCTCTTCGAACACACCTCAAGACACACAAAAGATCCAGTGCATGTGTGCTCAGTACTCTGTGAATTATTCATGAAATCACATCCAAAATTATAAATAATATGAAAAAAATCCAATTAGTTTTCTGAGATAGACATTTTCCCACTGCAATAAATGATAGTATAAGAATTATCGGACATTTAAGAGGTGCTGGGTGCTTTAAGACTTGCAGCCAAGTTGAATTTATGTTGCCATAAATAAAAAGCATAGTGACGTATAAAGAAGACAGTCTTGCAGAATTATGTTTAAGGGTCAAAAGTAGATTATTTACGGTGGTAATATGTAACAAAACACACTTAATGGTTAAAAACAGCTTTTAAAGCATTTGTGGTGGATGTCATGCACAGCAGGGTCAAATGACATAAAAACTTGGAAGTGGTTTCCTTCTTGGTTTACAAATGCTGTGTTTGCTTATACTGTAAAACACAGTCTTGCAATAACTGCCTAGCTGAACTATATTGTCTATGCATTCAAATACAATGCTTGAGAGATGAAAAAGAGATTGCATGTTCGCCTAGAGTATTGGGAGCACAAGAGGAAAACAATCTTGACAGATTTGTCTGTGCTACAAGCTGACAATCTTTGCTTCATCTCAATCCGACGGCAAACTGGGAATTGCTTCAAGTGAACAAAAAATCTGCAACTAGTTCAAGACTCATTGATCCCCACATCAAAATTCATTTAATATTTGCCCTTATTGATTTAGATTTCTCTGACAGTGCCACTCACAATTGCTACACTTCAGCCAAAAGCTTATGTTATGGCAAGCCATATGAGGAAGACTTTGTGAAATTGGAAAAAAGTCATTCGCAACTTGAAGACAGCAGAGGTTAGAAGTTGTCAGAGCTTCATGATATACCAGTATTACAGGATGACACAATTAACAAAGATCATCCAAGAGAAGGCCACATGATGACTTCATTGTAGTTCAGCACAGTTTCACCAAATGTGAAAAAAATAAAAACATACAAACACTAAAGACCATCAGGTTTCAGCACTAGCATAATGCAACAGAAATCATCCCAATGATGAGGAACATAACTTGTTTAATTATGCACGAAATTCTGCAAAATCATAAATCAACTCAGGCTATGATAAACAACCATTTAATCTATATTTCATAGTTAAAATACTCCAACTCCTTTTTAATTTCTACAACAATACGTGCTATCTTTTTTAGATTTTTTTTTTTTCAATTTTACAATTTACAGTAGGCTATATTATAAACGAAGTCAACCCACCTCTCCGTCTAAACAAATCACAATATTCTACTAGCCTAAATGACTATTCTACTAAATGAATATGAGGGCTTAAGCTCTCCGTGCATCCTATCAATACTCTTTCAGTCCTATCCAAGCACATCACTAGTGCACTACCCACTAAGTATGAAGTATCCACTACCAAGGAACTGAATTCCACCATTGACTACCACATACACGAGTGAAACATTTCAATCTCAGCGTATGGACATGTCCCAGTTCGATCCGAAGCAACATTTCGGGGAAAACGCACGCATCGCATCTGAAACGTGCAGCGATGTGAAGCGCGTGGCGTGATCCGCTGTCAGATGCAGGATGCTCCGCGAGCGCAAGTTTCATTGTGGAGCTGCTGCTGCGTCTGTCTTACCTTGCTCTGAATCAGCGTCCCTCAGTGTCTGAACAGTTGACAATATATCCCCGAATCCCAATAAGACGAGTAAGGTGAGGATATATTCGGACATCGTTGCTGAGTGAGGGCGAAGGCCACCGCACTTCTGTTACTGAAGTCCGATTCCAGCCCTCCGGTAGAGCGCCGTTATTCAGGAATGACAAGTGAAATTTGTCTGCAGAGCAAACCGACCCTCCTTCACTCCTAGCATTCAGATGGATTTCGAGGCGCGCGCACACATGAGCTTGCAGGCGACAGTGCGAGAGTGAGTGAGAGAGAGAGAGATAGAGAGAGAGGAAGAGAGGGAGGGTTTGCTCTGCAGACAAATTTCAAGGGAGAGAGAGTGTGTGTGTG
>CAIGQW010053321.1:7563200-7631337 GCA_903798125.1 Danio choprae
AATAATAATAATAATAATAATAATAATAATAATAATAATAATAATAATAATGTTAGAGAGAATGGAATGTCCCATTCAAAATGGAAGACAATTAAGACAGAAAATTTTATACAGCAGAAAGCTTATAAGCTAATTAAAATATAAAGAATTGTTTTTAATAGTAAACAATAAATATGTAATTATGCAGCCTTTACAATTTTGCCAGATATTAACTATTTTATATTATATGATATTAAACTGCCAGAAATGTATTACTATTAATAATGTTAAAACTCGTATTATTTATATTATACATGTAAAGATGCGGTGTAGAAACAGTTCTAACATAGAAATTGTTCCAAAATTTTACAATTTATAACAAAAAAAATTCATAAAGACACTGAATTAAACATTTAATATTTATTTTAAAACCTTCTCCAGAGATCTATCATTTTGTTTGCATTTTTAGATTTTTAGTTTTCATTTTAATTTTAAATTAGATTAAGCTAACTTTGTAGCCATTTTAATATTTTATTTCAACTTAACTTATTTTAAGCAGGTCACAAAAGCAACATTTCCAGTTGACACATTTTGAAAGTAATATGTGTTTTTTTTATTTCAGCTTCATTTCAATTAATGAAACCTATTTTTAAAATAGTTTTAGCTTGATTTAATTACACGACACTGGCTGAGTATATAAGTGTATATATATATATATATATATATATATATATATATATATATATATATAATCTTTATTTTATTACATGAAACCTTTTTTAACAGCTTTAGTTTTATTTAATAAATTTTTTTAATTATTACATTTTTAATTATTACATTTTTTAATTATTTCATTATAAATTATTAAAATGTATTTTAATTTAAAAACCTAAAATGGCTATAAAAGTGCATACAATTAAATAAACTAAAAACCACTTGTTTCCTTTTAGTGGTTGTCAGTTTGCTGTCTAATGTCCATCAGACGGTGAATAAATGGTCTGTGGGTTTGCCGTCTGAAAACCAGTTCAATGCTGAATCCAAACTGCTCAGTTCTTACTCAGTGGTTTCATGGTTCACTACTTCCCTCAAATCGAAACACACCGTTTTTCTTCGACCAACAGAGCTGTGCCAACGCCAGTCGTTTAAGTTGCATTGGCGGAGAGCCATTACCTAACACTTACTTGGATACACACACACACACACACACACACGCCTTCAATGAGTCTGTCTGGATGATGCCATTACAGCGTCATTCTGCCTATATGAGCCGGCGGCGGCACTGAGTCACATGTTATAAACCTCTATTCCAACCTTTGACTTCATACAGGATTATGAATGACCAGTTCAAGTCAATGGCTATTTCAAAAACTTGACATTTGACCAGCCTCTACACATTCTGTCCTTTCGCAGGGTCATGGCAGTCAGGATTAGAAACTCATTTTATTCAAGGCTCTTTTACTGCTGGCTTGGTCAATATTGCCTGACAGGGAAGGAAAATTCATTCCATTCCATTTGCAGGGCTGGAATTATTATGTTTGCTGTTGCTAAATACTCCCTTCACCTCAGCTTGGCATTGTGCCATCTGGTATGAAGGCCAAGAAAGAATAGGAGCGAAAAGACGACCATCTTTTCAAAGAGAATTTGCACTCCTTTCTTTTGTATGTTGGAAACAGGATTTAATTAAATTTGGGTTTTATTTAGTTATGTGGAATTTGAATTGCATTTATTGCATGCAGTATTTCCAATTTTCAAATTTAAGGAATGATATTGATATTAATTAAACTTTACTTTGATTAATGAAACCATTTATTACAGTCTTAGTTAATTTAGTCTTAAATAACCATTTTATTTAATAATCGGCTCTTTAAATTAGATTTAGCGTCATTTAATAATCCAACACTGGTGTGCATAAGTGTCATTTGCCATTTTTAAAGTTTGTAATTAATATTTATAGTTATTTCAGGTTTATTTTGATTATTGAAACCTGGATGCTTCCATATAGTTCTTGTCAGTTTGGAGTCTAATATAAAAAATAAATAATCTGCATTGCCCTTCATTGTAAGTGGCTTTGGATAAAAGTCTCTGTTAAATGAATAAATGACCGTGTAGAAAACCTGTTCAATGCTGAACACAAATCGTTGCATGGTCCGTTGCACTACTTCGTTCTCATCAAAAAAATCGATATATTTTTAAGTAATATTTATATATTTAGATTTTATTTAGCTTTGCTGCTGCTTATATCCAAGGGTGATAATATCCATTTGTCTCAGTGTATATTGATTTGATGGCTGCTTTATTAATATGCAACTGGGGTATTAATTGTGTAAGAGGTCTGTTGCCAGGCTGGAATCAATTTGTAATTTATGATGAAACTCTGTGATATCAAATATATTTGCGCCAGCCAGTAAGTGTCTGTCTGGGGAGGACAAAAATACAGATAAAACCCTGTATGAAAAAATAAGAGCACAAAACTAAGAGGAAAGTCAGAGGGTGAAACAAAGGTGCCACAAAAGCTCTTGATAGTGTTTTCTGGAAGCTCAGAGTTAAGAAATGTTATACCTCTGAGTATAGTTAGCGTGAGCAAAACAGATCAATGAAAGCACACCTTCTCACCTGAATTTTCAATATACTGACAAAGAGAATAAATTATTTTCCTCGGAGAACTGGAATCTGTTGCTTGCAAACAAACAAACAAAAATAAGAACATAGTTACATTTTTTGACAATATTTGATGAACAAAATCATAATAATATAAATAAATATAGCAAACACACATTTATCTTGAGTCAAGAACTCAAATAACCCTCCTAGACATCTCACTGAATTGACAATGTGAATCAATACAGTCGATTGGATTAAAATTTTGTGTGCGTCTATGGCAGCTGTGGGGCCAATGAAGGAAGGTCAATACTTTCTGATGGCCTTAGCGCAGTAACTTTCCACCAACACAATAAAAAGTCAACAAAAAAGTGAACCCGCTTAAAAAAATTACTTTGTTTTTTGGAGTAAACTCAATTAAAGTCTGCCCGACTCAAATTACAGAGCTTAGGCATAATATCTAACAACTTAAATGCATTACTTTAATGAGTATAGCAGAAAGCAATTATATTCTTTTCTGAATACAGATGTTGTTTTGAATTTGTAATAAAGACAGCCAATGCAATATTTAAAGATACATTTATTCAGAAACCTAAACAATCCTTGTTCGGTAAAAGAAAAATGCAGTATCTTCGTCTGTCAATGCATTCAATAAATACAACGTTATCATCATAATAATTTGACATAAAAGCAAATGCCATGCATTATCTGGAGATAAGAAAGCGGGGCAGACACAATCATCACTTCAACAGTTTAATGTAGGCGGAAAACCAACTCCAGTGTTTAACACACAAAACCTCAACAAACATCATTAAGGAAAAAGATGAAGTCTGAACATCATCATAACCACATGAAATCACATGAAATCACAACAGCGGAAGCATAAATAAGGTCTTTAAATGTCGCAAATATGAGTAACCAAAGATAAGAAAGTAACCAAACATAAAGTTACTGCATGAAGTTAAAAATAAACATCACTACATAGTCTTTACTGTGTCAATGAAACAGATTATTAACATTCCAAAAGTGACTGTCTATTGTTGTTTGATTAAAAACTGTGGTCACTAGAGCTAATGCACAGGTCCAATATACTGATACACATGCATTTTCTTTCTCAGCTGTTTACGTTTGCAAAAGACATAACCAACTGTGTTTACAAGCATACTTACCTGACTTGTAATTTGACTTGTATGTGCAAATATTGTGTGTGTCTGCAAATAAAATCACTTTAGCATATTCTTGCACATTGTTCCGATCCTTAACATATGTGCTTTTTATGCTTTGCCCTGCTTCTTGTATGTGTGTGCAGGGGATTGACAGATAATCCAGGAATGTGATATATGTGATATTGTGGATCTGGAGTCAGCTGACTTTAAATGGACGCTGTCACCAAAATGCAATGAGTTTGGAATCCCCTTAAAGGGATAGTTCACCCAAAAATGAAAACTGTGTCATCACACTCAAAAAATGACTTTTGCTTCTGCTTCTACTACTTAAATTTAAAAATGAGTTGAAACAACACAATTTATTTACACTTACAATTCAAACGTCTTTTAGGACAACTTAATTGTTTTATGTGCAATCCTAGTAAATTTGTAAAAACGATTAAGTTAACTTAATCAATTTGGGTTGGGACAACATGAAGGGATTGAGTGGAACCCAGCATTTTTTGCAGTGCATATACTCACCTTTAACTTCCAAACTACTGTGGTTTGAGGTTTGTTTTTTTTTTCTTTCTGTTGAACACAAAAGAAGATTCTGAAATGTTGGAAACCTGTAATCACTGACATCCATAGCAGGAGAAACAAATACCATGGAAGTCAATGAATTCCAATGATGAAAAAGTCAAGGGTGAGTAAACGACATAATTTCCAATTTTGGGTTAACTATTCCTTTTACACTGCACACTTGCATTAAATCCTTTTAATAATAACAACATTAATAGTGTAACATCACCTGCAACCTTCATGACAATGCAGATGCGGATCCAATATTGCAATTAATTCTAAATCTTCCTAAAATCTGTAGTTCCTGAACTGTGGTTTATATGAATTGCAGATCAACCATAATCTGTTGCACTGCTTGTATGTGTGTACATGTGTCAAATCTTCTCATTAGTCTACGAGAGGCCATTCCCAAACCACACTGTCAACAGAAAGCCACAGTTTACAATTCATAATCAAGATTTATCAAGGCTGACACTGTGTGGTCAAATAATGCCACCTCTTGCATTTGCCTGTATGATTGATAGAGTGAAGCCCAACCGTGTCAGGTGGAATTCATCCTTTATCTCAAACCACAGAATGAAGGGTATTGTCTCCAGCACCACATAATGTTAAATAATGAATGTTTTTATTTGTGCATGCGAACACCAGCGGGCATTATCATTGAGTGTAATTGTTCTTCCAATAAACTTAGATAGAAAAGCGTTATTTTGCTTTAGCGTAAGATTTAATTTCAACCCAAGAGGAAAAACAGCATTAGCAGATTTCAGCACTCAAACGTGGGTTACTCTTCCCCGTCTATGTGGAAGAAACCTTCCTTTGTTTTTTAACACCTTCTCAGCGTCTAGGATGTTCTCTGCCCACTGACTGACACATTACAAATTAGTTTCTCCCAAACTGCACAGTTGAGCAGAACTGGAAACACTCCAGCAGAAATTCCAAATCAAACCCTGATGTTCCTCAAAAGACGTGGATGATTTGAAAATAAATTCTATAATGAATTCTTTTAAAATAGTGAGTAATCCTTTAAATATAAAAATCTGCATATAATAATTACATATATACCAAGTTCAAATTCAAATTTGGATTTTACATACAGCGCTCAACATAAATGAGTACACCCCATTTTAAAAACGAATATTTGTATCCATTTCTCAGTGAATACAGGTAATATATTTGAACAAAGCAGATTTATTAAACAGATATATTTAGTAAAATAATATTTTAGTCACCAAACATCTTTAGAAATAGAAAGATAATACAATTAAATTCATGTGAAATATTGAAAAAAATACAAAATTTCAACAAAATTTTATACACTTTTTGTTACTCTTCAATTTTGCTCAATTATTAATTTTTAATTTAATATGTTCCCCTAACATATAAATGTGGGTATACTAATTTTGGACCATTTTCATAAGTTATTTTGTTAGATTATATATATATATTGAAATATTGCAATAACTGTCAATAACTTTGATCAACTTGATCTACTGTAATGTTTTTTATTATTATTTTATTGTAGCACTTAAGAATAAATATTTAATGTCCTGCTTGCTCTTGTTTATACATATGACCGAAGTGAATAGCAACCATCTTGCAGCAACATGCTGATTCATCTGAAAAATTATGCAAAAATTATCAAAGAATGATCTCATGCAACATGTCATAAATTCCACTCGTTCAGAAGGTGAAAAACAAACAAAAATTGAATGCGTTGTTTAATTAAATTCCTGACCTTGACCATTTTTGCACATGCCTGCACATTCATGAGACGATCAGCATCAAAGTTCATGTCAACTCATCCAGAAAAAGCACACAAGTTTGAGAACTCAAGGTAAATACAAACGTGACACAAAATACAATCCATCTACTTTCTTCTCTGAGCCGTTGTGTTCATTGCAACAATAATTTATTGCGCTCATCTGTCATCTGCTATTCTGACCTTCATCTGACAACCAAAGTTCAGTCTAAAAACTCAGATACAACTGCACATACACTTTTTGGAGAATTTCTAGGCATTGTGTTTTATGTTTTATTAAACTTGAGTTAGCAAAATGATACGCTTATGTGCCAGTCTATTGAGCACTATTGAATTTCATAAATACACAGTTGTGTATGAAGACAAACAGTCAGGGTCAGGATTTACATTCAGTAAAACTTTTTTTTTTTCCTCCCACCAAACCCAAATGATAGATCCCTAGAACAATTTGAAAATATGGTATGTAAGACAATTTTGGTTCTTGCTGGTCACTGATACCATTTTAGGAATATGAGCCAGAATTGTTTTTAAATGTCTCTTTAAATGATCTAAAAAAAAGCCAAGTAAACAATTAATTAATTAAATGTTGTAATTTATTGGTCTTTTTAAATGAGTTATGTGTATACAGGCTGGGAAAAGCAGGTGCAGAACAGGAATCATCTCAAGGAAATATGATGGCGAAATGGCACAGGACAGCAAACATAAGAACCTATAAATTTGGCAAAATCAAGAAACAAACAAGTGAGCAGAACAAACTAAGAACAAGATGGGTGACTACACAATAAACAGAAGAGCACATGGCGCAAAAAGACAAAAACAAAAGCCATGTGCTCACATCAAACAGGAAAACCCAGCCATTGAGAACTCATTAACATGCGCGTTCACTTGAAACAAAACATGAAAGCATGTGACCGCATGTAAACATAAGCCACCTGTGTCAACACAAGACTGAATGCAAGACACAAGCACATGATAAGTGAAAGTACGAGAAGATGCTGTAGTTTCAGGACCACATTTTTAGCACCCCTTATTTTATGGCCCCACACGCAAAGCCAACTACCTCCTATTAGACACATCAGGAACAACAGGGTCCTAGAAATGTGGAGGGCTGTGCAGGAACATACTATGGGAAAGTAGACCTACTATGTACTTACATATGCGGCATGGATGTTCGGATCCAAATCAAAACCAAAAACAAGACTAATGCACTGAGAACGAACAGCATGCTGCGGACAAACTACATGAACATAAGGATGAGAATGTGTGACCCGAGCCTGCCTGAGATCATGGACCCGCTACGAAGACAAGAGACAGGAGATCACATGGCGTGAGCTCACCCAAGACCACATGCTCAATATAAAGATAAAGACAAGAGAAACATTCATGACAAGACAAGATCAGTACAGACTCTGCCACCAAAACAAGAATAAACAGAACCGAAGTGGCAGACCCCTGACAAGGTAAGCCTTTACACTGCACTTTAATCAGAATAATAGTATCTTGCAAAATAACTAGCAAAACAATATGCAACATAGACTCATTCTGAAAACATAGCCCTATATACATTTCTAGAGATTGCAAATTATGTAGCCAGAGCTACGTATGGCTGCATTTCATCTTTAAAACGAACGCTACAGGGTGGTATGGCTTACCATCTGACCACTTTCCTCTGTATGGACGGCTTTTTAAAGTTTGTCCGGTAGCTCGACATGTATGTCAGCGAACTTGAGTTCTAGAAAGCCGTTAAGACAAAAACAGAAGCCAAAAAATAAAATAAACAAGTAAATAAAAGTGTGAGAATGTGGTAAAATCTGAAAACGTGGTAAAAATCAGGGGCTTTACTTTTTTCTGGATTGCTTTTTAAACACTATTGGTTGGGTTCAGGGAAGAGGGAGGGTGGGTCAGTCGATTCGTCAGTCAGTCAGTCGACAGTGGCCTCTGGTGGATTCGCGAAAACAAAAACTGCAAAAAAACATACCTCCCGGGATGTATTTTGCTCTCTCCAGAAATGTATATAGGGGTACGTAATCAGAATGAGCCTGGGCTGACATTATGCACTGTCATCGTGGCAAAAGCAATTTGTAATAATTAGATACTATTACAAAGATTATGTTTAAAAAAGTGTTTAAAAATATTCTCTGTTAAACATCACTTGGTAAATTCAAACTTTACAGGAGGGATACTTACAAAACAAGAATCAGTCAGCTGGACTACAGTGGCCGTGTTCATTGGATTTGATTTACTGAAATTAGTCAATTTGCAAGAGTCATTTGTTTGCTAATCAGACTATAGTACAATGGCTGATGTATGTACTACACACTAATGGCAGTGTCGCAGTGAACATTAGTGCAGTAAACACTAAGCAAATTCAAGTCGATATGAGCATCCCTGTGATCTACTCACTTTGGAGGCCAATCTGGAGGGAACAGGGCAATTGTGCCTCATAATGTGGCCGTTAGAAACACATTTGGCAAAGGCAGCAATAAAAGACGACGTCATCATGTACAGTGCCAATGCCCAGCTCTGTTACTAACACAGAAGCCTCTGTTGCTAATATTGTTGCTAATAAATATAAATATATTGAAATAAAGTATTTAAAGATTGTCTCTTTACTGTAGTCATTTACAGCAGCTAACATATCAACTATTAAGCATATTTCCTACCTTGTACAAAAACATATTCAAACTACATATTAAAATACTTTTTATAAATGTCAAAAGTGTGAAATATGACAAAATAACTTTCTTCCTTATTATTATTTTTTTACATGAATTCCCATCCAGGTTTGATGCAGTACAGGTGTTTCCATCATCCTTGGTCACGTGACCAAATTGGTGAAATTATTTTCCTGACCTGACTATAAATGTCTCTCATTTTGAAGCTTCTGCCTTGCAGAAGTCACATTTGTCCCTGAGGATGTCTCATTTCAGCAAAGTAATTTTTTCTGGTGAGGCTTAAATTACAGTATTTTTGTTTTCTTACTTTAGGATGGAATGGTTACTTTTCTGAAATAAGATTTGCCTCAATGACTTATGCAGCAGACAAACACAACCTTCAGAAAGCCTTCGAAATGAGCAAAGTCTTATTTCAAGGGTAGAAAAACGCTGTGGAATTTGTTTTCTTCCCCACATCCACAGAAGACGCACTTGTGAGGAACTGATTTTTATTTATTTTTATTATTTTAAGGAATGTTCAAGTATTCAAGAAAATTCTGTACAAGTATTGTTAATTCTTTGTTCATTTTAGTAAAAACAGCAAGTAACATTAAACAATGTTGTAAACATTAACCTGTTTGTAAAGTGTGACCTTTATGTATTTATTTTTTTTTGCAAAGAACGTGGTCCTTTGTAATTCGTGAATTAAAGTCAAGGGTTATCAGCACTTTTCAAAAAAAAAAAAAAAGGGTTTTTCACAAAGAAAGCATTTTTTTTTTTAACTAATAAAGTTCAGTTTCATGCACGGGCCAAATGTTTCACTTCATACGTCCTCAATGTATTGTCACAATATTATTTAGTTAATTGTTTGTTTTTTTCTAACTCAAGAAATGGTTTAGGATGTGTTCATGGTTTAGGATGTGTTTAGAAATGCATAAATCTGTAAATTAACAGTAAATTCTCAATTTTTGTGTTAACTAATCATTTAGTCAATTTACTCATGCCCTAATGATCGGTAAGTACTTATATTCAAAACCATGCATGTCAACAATAAATGGCTAAATTAAAACATAGTTAAGCTACTGGAGCAGGTCCTGAATGGTTCCCAATCCTAGTTCTGTCAGATTCAAATTCACATCAACAGTTTTTCCAAATAGGTCATATGGACTAAGATAACAGAGACTATGTCCTTTTAAGTGGAGGTCTAATTTTCCTTAAATCATACATTTCCAGGAAAAGATTTGATAGAAATCAGTGACTGTTCTCAATGTCACTCTCAATTATTTTTGAATATATCATCTGCAGTTTAACTTGTATGGATACATTACTCACCAGAAAACTAGCAATGTGTGCTAACAAAGCTGGTATCAACATTAATTTCATGCACACTTTAAACGTGCTATCAAACATGGATTACACAGGTAGGCCTATGCACACCCCACACTTTCAGCTTAGCGGAAAGCTAATTGGTTGGGAACAGATAATACAGAACGTTTCTTCCTTTAGTTATCTCTGTGATTGACACGATGAAACATTGCAAGGGTTTTAATGGCTTAAAGGCTCTTTACACTTGCTGTGACTTCTAAAGTACGCTTGTGCATAGGCAACTTAATTTGCACATTATCATTTAAGGAAATTACTGTGCAGATCAATCCCACAAAGTGAGTCATCCGTACCTCCCAATTACAAAAGATTAAAATCAGCCTTGCAGACGGAAGCACTATTGGTATGCTGGAGTTACTGGCAGCACATAAAAAGAGAGCAATTTTAGAAGCAACTACAAAGATATATTACTGGTTTCATATTCAAAGGATTAAATGAGGTTGCTTTTGACCTATAGCGGCGGCGTGGTGCCATTTTTAAAGATTTACAAATATGCAAATACATTCTATGGAAAGCGTCTGGTAGCACTGAGGGAACTGGGTCCCTCATGATTAAGATCCGCATCCTTCCCCAGGTGAATTAGTCTCCAGAGACTTTTCATCTTACTGACGCTTTCCAGGCTTCTCGTCTCTTGAAAATGACAAAAAGCATCCCTTTATGAGCAGAATGCATTTATTTATTCCTGGGACATTTGTTACCAAAGAACTGATTTCTCTGTGCATGTCCTCTAAATTACAGTGTGCGGAGGCATTTATTTAATTCAATTCAATTTTGCTCTATATAACTGAAGTACATTGTTTAAAATTCAATCTTAGTGTTTTATGCGTGAAGGTTATTTTAAGCTAAAAATATAACTAAAACTACAAACATGTTCATTAACTGAAATAAAATACATAAAATTCACACCAAAAAATAAAGAAAAACCGAAGCTAAATAAAACAAACCCCAATCACTGAAAGACTAACTGAAATAAAATAATGATTAGCAAAAATAAGAATTATTTTCAGAATAAATAAGCATGTAGATGGTGCTTTTACAGCCAAACATATCAGTCTTCGGTTATACACAGAAAGATCTTCTCTATATAAACATAATACATGTGTTCTACGGTATATTTGAAGAGTTCTGATGCGAAAAAAACTTGTGCTGTCTGAAAGTTTCTTCTAAAATAAGCATTTTTTTCCTCAGGCCCCTGTGTGTATGTTCAGTAATTTCAATGTTATGGCAAAGAATATGTTATTTTCTTATCCATTAAAGTGAAATAATTGAACATAAACAATCTAGGCTGATGCTAATGCTAATTTTAGAACAACATTTCAGATGGCGCATAGAGGCTTTTGCATCTGAACTCTTCATTTTCGTCATTGACTGCGAATGTATGTTTGTTATATGATCTTTAATATGAAGATGTTTGTCCTAAATCTTCATAATTCTTTCGTTTTTTATGAAGGGTTCAGTTTCTTTTCAAACAGCTTTTTTTATTATTAGTAATAGGTTTGCAAACATTACATTTTGCTTTGGTCGTGTTCTGTTAACTCTGATGAACTATCATTACTAAAACTAAAACTAAACTAAAACAAAAAAAAACTAAAACTGAAATCATTATGAAACAACCTAAATCTAAACTGAAATAGTCAAAAAAAAAAAAAAAAAAGAAAGAAAAAGAAATAAAAACTACATTTAAAAATCGCAAAACCATAATTACCTTGTTACACTTTCTCTTCTTCCATTGCCTCTAATAAAACGCAGCCCCTCGGTAGTGTGATTTAGAGTTGGGTTGTGGGTTTTATTACAGAAAGAAGTTTCCAGCTTCCAGATGAACCACCTATGCATTGTTTCATAATTAATAAGCTAATAAAGACACTTGAGAAAACCTAAAGCTTCTGCTGAACCCTCAGAGGTAATTAGCACCTCTATAAGCATGCAACTTCACAGAATCCTCCTGAATAATTGTTTCTCAAACCCAAAGGATTTTATCAACCTCTGTGTGGCGAAACAGAGGTAGGGAGAGAAGGGAAAAAAAAGTGTGGAAATTTTCAGCTGTTGTTTAACATTCAGTGGAGCCTGAAATGAAACACGGTTTAGGCCTGTAAATCCTGAAATGGTATATGTATCGTAGCTTGTTTTTAAACACCGGCAACGTGGCTCACAGAATATAATCTATTTTGATGTTTAAAGTAAGGAAGTAGGGATAAGACAATGCAAAACACAATGCTGATGAATACTAAATGGAGAACAAAGGCTGTCAAGCTTTAGAAAAACATTGTAGCATTACCATAGTAGTAGTGACTCATACATTATGTTCTAATCAATGTGATTCAGACAAAAAAAGAGCAATTGAGTATTGATTTGGCAAGTATTGCTTTTTAACAGATCAATAAACAAGAAGTCAATAATGAGTAATTTGTATCTTATGCACTATATTTTCTGATATTTTGGTCAAGCACACTGTAAACTACAACATGTACCACATTTTAGACATAGGGTTCTTTAAAGTATTAGTTCACCAAAAAATGAAAGTTCTGTTATTAATTGCTCACCCTCATGCCATTCCAATTCCCTAAGACATTCATTCATCGCCAGAACACAAATTTAGATGAAATCAGAGCGCTCCCTCATCTTCTATAGACAACAAATGTCCTGGGGCGTTTACAGTCCAGAAAAGAAACTAAAAGTTCAGAAAAGTAACCAAAAACATCCATGAGACTTCAGTGGTTCAACTGCAATCATACAAAGCTCCAAGAACACTTTTGTGTGCTAAAAAATAAATAAATGAAAAAAATTACCTTGTTTCCTCCTCTTCTGCATCAGATCAGTGTGCATTTAGTACGAATAATACTAGACTTGTGTGTTGGGCTGCTGACTTGGAAATAAATTGTCCTGCCCATAGTAAATGTGCACCCTGACCTGATGCAGGAAAGAATACAGTTTGTTTGTTTGTTTGTTTGTTTGTTTTTGGCACACACAATTGTTCTTGAGGCTTCGTATAATTACAGTTGAACTACTGATGTCACATGGGCTTTTTTTTTTATGATGTTTTTGGTTTATTTTTGAACGTCTCGAAACCATTTTTGTCTATGGAGAATGAGAGAGCTTTGGGATTTCATCTAAAATATCTAATTTTGTGTTCTGAAGATGAATGATGTCTCAGGGGATTGGAACAACATGAGGGTAAGTAATTAATAACAGAATTTTCATTTTGGGGTGAACTAACCCTTTAAGCTTAAAAATCCCAATCTGGAGTTGCAGGTGCAGATTACAATATTATGGCATGTCGTTTACATGATAAAACATTTGGGTTTAAGTTTATTATGGGCTTGTTCCTAATGTGTTAAATTCACCTTCAAATGGCACTTTGTTCCTTTTGAAAAAGAAAAAAAAAATCATGGTGGGTTTATTGAAGAGTCGTTTCATTCCAAAATGCTCAAAACTGGCCACTTTAAAGAAAAGGTATTTCAAAGGGTCCAATTGATGGACACTTTTCCCACACATGATTCTTTGTGGAACTTTCACTTTTAAGGCAGATGACACAAAGGTGAGTTCCAAACTGTAAAAACTGCTGTAAAAACAGGTAATTTCCAATATTAAAATACTTTTTTTTTCAATACAGTTTAATTCTATAAATTAACAGTCAAAGGCTCACAGATTAATCATAATTTAACTAATAACCATTTAACTGTAAACCCATTGACGTTAATCAGCAACTATACTGTTAAAAGATTGTGACAACAGACAGCTCTTTTAATAAATGGCAAATAAAACACTATATCAGTATATTTTCATTTTCATTCATTCATTCATTAATTTTCCTTCGGCTTAGGCCCTATATTTATCAGGGGTTGCCACAGCTGCAACCCAGCTGCAACCCAGTACTGGGAAACATCCATACACACTCATTCACAAACATACATACACTATGGTCAATTTAGTTTATTCAATTCACCTATACCGCATGTCTTTGGACTGTGGGGGAAACCGGAGCACCTGGAGGAAACCCAGGCCAACATGGGGAGAACATGCAAATTCCACACAGAAATGCCAACTTACCAAGCTGGAAAACGAACCAGCGACCTTCTTGCTGTGAGGTGACAGTGCTAACCACTGAGCCACCGTGTTGCCCCTTATTTCCATTTTCTCATTAAACAAATATAATAGAGATGATATGATATCAGATAGTAAATAAAATATATCTTGTATTATATTTTACAATTTTAGCTGTTGCCATTACTGTGAAATTACAGCACAGTCATAAAATGTAAATCAGGTGTAGAATTACAAGAAATTTCTGGAACCACTGCTGCCAGTCATTTACTGTAAAATTACAGCACAGCCTGAAAACAGAAAACAGTACTTAAACTGTAAACTTATGGTAAATCATTAGAAGCATTGGTGTTAGTAGTTTACTGTGAAATTACAGCACATCTGTAACATGGAAAAATGTGGCAAAGCTGTAAAATTACAGTAAACCACTGGAACATTTGCTGACAGAATTTTACTGTTACCTTACAGGGATTTTTTTTACAGTAGAAGGTGTTTTTTGTCACTTAGACACTTCTCCCTTTAACAGCTCTCCTTTTATTAAGTTGTATTTTTGGCATTTACATCACAAGTAAACAATGTTACATAAAAGTACCAAACAGGGTCTGAAATTTTTTGATGGGGCAGTTTCGTGCTTGTCTGTTTTTATTTTTTTGAGCATTTGAAAGTTATCACTGTCATACTACACCGAAAGCAGAAAGCACATGGAAATGTGAGGAAACAATTCATAATCGGAAATACGTGTGCTTTGAGATCTGAAGGCAATTTCGCATGGACAGATGAAATATTGATTTAGGTAACGGAAACCCCAGAGCTGCAACAGTTTTGCTTTAAACATTGCATCGCTCAGTTTAACCAGCTGATGCTCTAACAAACAGACCTTTGTGTTAAGACGTCGCCCTGTTTTTCTCCCTGTGTCAGGCATCAGGCTTTTTCCTTTATTTAATTTATATGGAATTCACTTTATTAAAAAAGACCTAATCATTGATATGTGGTTCACAGCAGTGTGCTTGTTTGTGCTTGTGTTCAGTCAAGGCCAGTAGATCAACACTTGGTCACTCGAGACTCTGGCCTACATTTGAAACCTGATTGCAGACTGCAAGACAAAATCCTAGTAGATAGCATCGGTGCAGTCACTCGTCTAGTGTAGGAATAAAACAGATAGCAGGATACTTAAAGCTCCAGCTCATCTATCATGCATTGAAATTACAGTCAAGTCAGAGTCAGGTCATTCGAGACTCTGAGATTCTGTATCATCGCGGCAGAAATTTATGTCTCCCGCAGGATCAAACTACAGTGACACTAATCCTCTCTCCATCCCAATGTAACTCTGGATATTCTATATGCATGATGAGATCAAAGACCTGCAGAGACATTTCATTGATTGTGTGGAGACGCTTGCTTGTGTATGTGTGTGGGACTAAGTCTTTTGCACAAGGTTGCTTCCTTCTATTATTTGTTCAGATCAGACATGAGTCACAAAAGAGCTGTAAAACATCACAGCTAATTGAATGAACAATACACCTGGCCAATTTGGAGAGAATCATATGCCCCAAAAATGACTAAAACCACCATGAATAAAACCACCATAACTCCTAATAAGAACCAATATTTAGTACAAGATATAAGAATAAGATATAAGAATAAGAATAAGAATATATATATATATATATAAATATATATATATATATATATATATATAGACATTGTAACATACAACATGAAAAACCTAATATAGTTCAAACAAAGTCAATGAATGTAAATCAAGCTAAAAGTGTGTTTGGATTTTGTTTTAGGAGCTTTACTTTCTGGAAAAGTACGCTTCAGCTGGTAAACACAAACTAACAAAACATAATTTAATTTTTAACAATAATTTTATTTATCATGACACTGTTAAACACTGTTTATTTTTAATGGGTTATTGAAAAAAAAATCCACTATTTCTCTTATTTTAAGGCTATTCAAGAGCCATGTGCACCCACTGACAGGTAAAATCTGCTTCTCTCTCTCTCTCTCTCCCTCTCTCTCAAAGCAAGTTCAAAGCAAACTTGAATGCCAAAGCATTTTAGATACGTATAAAATATGAAATATATTGGCATCATCAAATGAATAAAATATACAGCAAAGGAGAAATAAACGACAGAAAAAGGAACAGAAACAGAATATCTCTAAAATTATAATAAATACAAGATTAAAGATTATTTAAATAAGGCAAATGTGTTGATTAACCATTACCAGTGTTGTACATATATTTTGCAGTCAGTTTAGACCCAGTTCAGACGTCTAATAATAGTCCAAAATGTGTCCAATAAAAGTCCAATATTTGATGACTGGTCTATTTTTTGGAATATTAGATTTTCATTGATAGCCCCAATTTAGCCTTGTTTTTGCTATTGTGTAATAGGTAGATGTGGCTTGAGGCTCCACCTTCTTCAACTTGTAAATCTTGTCTATTTAATTGAGTTATACTAAACTAAGGTCGGAGACAGATCCAAATGGTCAGGTCATCTACAAATGGGTGGAAATTGAGCTACAAGTGGGCTCTACAAACCTCCTAGGGCTATTGATTGATTTGTTTAATGTCTTGTACATCACACGTCCAACCTATTTCGTTTTATTAACATCTACACATACACCTACCGATTACAGTAATGAAAAAAACAGTAATTATTGCTGTACAGCGTCACCAAAAAAAAAAAAAAAAGAAAAAAAAAATCACAATATTGAGCACATACTCACTAGCAAAATATTAATATCGACTTAATGTTTCATGAGAAAATTAATTAATTTTCCTTCGGCTTAGTCCCTTTATTCATCAGGGGTCGGCACAGCGGAATGAACCGCCAACTTATCCAGCATATGTTTTACACAGTGGATGCCCTTTCAGCTGCAACCCAGTACTGGGAAACACCCACACACACACACTCATTCACACACATACACTATGGCCAATTTAACTTATTTAATTTACATATACTGCATGTCTTTGGACTTGTGGGGGAAACTGGAGCACCCGGAGGAAACCCACGCAAACACGGGAAGAACATGCAAACTCCACACAGAAATGCCAACTCGAACTAGCGACCTTCTTGCTGTGAGGCTACAGTGCTAACCACTGAGCAACCGTGTTGCCCCTAACGAGAAAATACTAATTGTAGCCTTCTACATTTAGAGCTTAATTATTATAACCAATACACTCAGTGGTACACTGGATTTAACAAATAGCTAATAATTGAATTTAAAAAATATTCTTATGTAGAAAACATATGGCATGATGCAAACAAGGCTCACTTTGTGAAGTATATAATATATATATAATATAATAATGAATAACTGTCAATTAATAAAGCATTCACATAAAACAAATATAAAATAAGCCACTTTATCTATCTGAAGTTTGTTACCGAGTTCTCTGCTATGTTTAAATGATACAGCAATATCGATTCTCATAAATATCAAAAAATCTGGAGTCATTTCATGTGTGCATTTACTTTTATATTTATTGTTGAGCCATAATAATGAATTATCATGCTCCATACCAATAGATTGGCTTGCTAGATCTTTGCTAACAGTAAATCACTGTTCAGGTATTTAAAACTCTTTTTTAAATCTAAACAAAGAAGAAGAACAACAAAAAGAACTTTGCTTTGAGTATATCAGGGCTTTAAAACTGACTTTATTTCTGGAAATGTTCCCAGAATCTGCAAAGCAAGCAGTTTTTTTTTTCCTAACCTAACACGTTATTGCATTATTTTAGTCTTTGGTCTTTCTAATTCCATTTACCAAAAACGCATGCATGGCAACATTGTGCAGCTCATCATTTTAGTCCATGTTTGGAGGTAAGCGTTTGAGGGCATTTGATTTACTGCTCCCATTAATGGTGTGTTTTGAAAGGCAGGAGAATATAGCTGTAAACTGTGAAGAAAGATGGACAGCAAACATGGATTTCCAAGCGATTTTCTCACCCCTGTGACTCTTCCCTCGCTGCTGTTAAAATGTGCAGCTCAAATATGAAGAAATAACCCAGAGAAAGATTGGAAGGGTCATGTTTGCACAAAACTGCCCTTTGATATCATGCTACGATTGGCCTGCAGGTTGCAGCAATTTTATAAAGCACTTTCAAACAATATTAGAAAAAGGCAGCACTTTTTTATCTTCTTTCCTTGCCTAAAAATAAATGCAAATTCAAGTCTTTGTGGTTTAAAGTAAATCTACCTTCAACATTTCAACCAACAAAATATGTCTCCAAAAATATTTATGATTATGCTTAAATGGATCATTTGTAAAAATCAAGTCACACATATAAAATCAATACTATTTAATGCATTTTAAAATGTTACCCAATATGTGACCCTGGACCCCAAAATCAGCCTTGTGTTGTACAGATGTATTTTTGGCAACAGTAAAAAAATATATTGAATGGGTCAAAATGAGATTTTTCTTATATCCAAAAAATCTTTAGGATATTAAGTAAAGTTCATGTTGTATGAAGATATTTTATAAATGTAATACTGTAAATAAATCAAAACTCAATTTTTACTAGTAATCTGCACTGCTATAGCACCTTATAGACAACCTTAAATGATGATTTTCTTAGTATTTTGATATTTCAAGATTCCAGAATTTCTAATAGTTGTATTTCCAAGATCATTCTGAAAACGTGGCTCTATATGCATTTCTTGAGATCTCGAATTATGTAGCCAGAAGAACATATGGCTGCATTTCGTCTTTAGAATGAACGCTACGGGGCGGTATGATGCCGTTCCTTTTCTTGCTTACCAGCTGCTTGCTTACCTCCATATGGACGGCTTTCCCGATGTTAGCAGTTTGACCAGTTAACTCGCCATGTACGTTGGCGGACTTGAGACGCAGAGAGGAGTTGACCACCACAACTCCTTTGAGTTTGAGTCTGGCGAAGAACGGTTCCAGAAAACAGGTAAGACAAAAACAGAAAGCAAAACATAAAATAAACAAGTAAATAACAGGGTGAGAATGTGGTAAAATCTGAAAATGTGGTAAAAATCAACCAAGGGTTTTACTTTTTCTGGATTGCTTTTTAAAACTGTCGGTTGGGTGTAGGGAAGTGGGTGGGCGGGTCAATCGGTGCTTTTGAAAACACTATTGATTGGGTTTAGAGGAGGAGGAAGGTGGGTCAGTCGATCGGTCTCTGGTAGATTTACGCGAGAACAGCAGGCGCGAATGGCAATCATGAGAGAAATTTGAGATCTCAAAAAGCATACACAGTGGCCTCTGATGGATTCGCAAAAACAAAAACTGCAAAAACATTGTAGCCCCTGGGACGTTTTTGGTGCTCTCCAGAAATGCATATAGCGGTACGTTTTCAGAATGAGCCTGGGTTGTGTATTTCAGCCAAATATTGTCCAATCCTAACAAACCATATACAGTACATTCTAGAGTATCACAGTACAATTCTAGAGAATTTTTTTGGCACAACAAGTCTTTTATGTTCAATACACAGTTTGTTATCTTAACTTAATCGATTTGTGTTGGGACAACATGAAGGAATTGTGTGTAAACCTGCTTTTTTTACAGTGTATCAAAATGACACTTATGACAGATTTTGTGGTTCAGGGTGACATATATTTAACAGTTTACATTTAGGATGTGTGATGAATTGTATTAAATCAGACTCACTATGAAATGAGAACTTGTGGTTGATTGAGGTTTAATGTTTAATTACTGAGTCAGTTAGTTTATTGTGTCATAATGGAAAGGAGATAAAATGGCTAAAATGATATAGTTCTGACCATTAAAAAAATTACAATCTAGAGGAGGTCAAATCTGGTAAATACTGGAAAAGAGTAGCTTTGATGTTACACATGTTAATCATCCACTTAGACTCAAGTAGAGCAGTTAAATGGGCCTGTCGAGTCCCGCAAGGTTTTAATCAAGCCTTTCTTGCGTGTTTTTTTATGCTTTGGTTTCTTAACACCTTACATACATCAACTTCACATGTGTCTAAAGTGGGTCAGCCTTCGCTTCCTACTTCACCGCAATGATGGTAAATCAACACATTTATCAATGCGTTTATTATTCCCTACACAGTTTCACGGTCACAACAATTTCTCAGAAAAGCTTTTGGAAAAAAATAATGATTTGTGCTAATGGATTTCATGCATGTAGTTTTTCACCATCTATATACCTCAAGTTAAGTGTCTGAGTCATTCATTTGTATACAATGCATGTGTTTGTGTGCTTGTCGATCTCATTCAATCACTCTGAACACAACTAAGAGTATAAAAAAACATATATTACAAAGAAAAGGAAAGATGAATTAAGAATTACTCATGAACTTTTAAAATAGAAAGACACAAATAGTACTTTATTGTAACATTGGCTACAATAATTATGTTGAAAAAATTATAATTTGCCATCACATATTTTTGAGTGCCCCTTTTAGACATTAAGTAATAAACAGCTACTGTAGTCGTTGAATCTATAGCATACTTTATTTAATATCTGCCAAAACTTTGTACACATCACTATTGTGATGGTCTATTTAGGACATTCTGCTGATTACAAGTAATTTGCAACTACAAGTCAACCGCTAGTAAATAGAGTATTAGACGACTGCTTGTGTAACATCTGCTAACATTTTATTTAGTTGGTCCCCTTTAGACATTCTGTAAACTACATGTAACTTGTAATTATGTCAACTAAGTTAACTACTAGTATTTGGAGTAGCCTATTAGTATAATAACTTTAGTAGTATAGTTCTTTTATTAGTGTTCTACTCTTAATTTCAGCTAACATGACAAGATTCCAGCGAAAAGCTGTTCGGCTCTCTACATCAGACGCAAAATTACAGAAACATTGAAATGAAACAAAATGCCAGTCATTCAGAAGGACAGAAAAGTAGATTGCACTCCCCAAAAATCTAATTAATAAATATCAAACCTCTTTAACATTATTTCAAGTACCTACTGAGTGACTGATATTGTTGGTTTGTACAATCATATTTCTAGTGTTCATGGATAAAAAGTATGTTTGCTAGCTATTTTCTATAAAAAAAAATTAATCTGGTGGTAAATGCAAATAAGGCTATACATTTAACTTAAAATGGTATTCAGACCCATACTGGTAATTGGTAACAAGACCGAAAAAAGCACATAATCAGCCCATGAGGTGATCATTTTCATAGTAGCAACTTCGCAAAAGTAGAAACCGTTTCTTGAATAGAAACTTGGTACGTTGCTGTTACGTGTGGATAGGACAGAAACTCCTTTTAACAAAACCTTTTATTGTCACAGCATCGTTTTCAGTATAATTAGGACATGGTGAAACCACTACTAGTGATTATATTATTGTTAAACCTTTTGCTTAAAAATATGCTAATACTTCATATTGATTGTCCTTTTTTTGGCCTACATGTAACATGGACATTCATTCCAATTAGCAGAAGTTACCATATTAATAGACTGCCTATTAAATATCACAGACTTTACTTTGTCCACTATAAGTAACAATGCAAGCACATTTGAACTTATTCTACTACTATGTGAACTTATTTTACATAGTTGGTTTAGAAGTAGGGTTAGTGTTCCTTCATCTTTCTAAAAATTGCCCCTTTCAAAATTACTACCTCCTAAACTAGTTACTATGAGATCAAGTTAAGGGCAGCCGACTGAAATCAATTTAATCATTGTTAATTTGCCAATCCAATAAACTTAGTCTAAAAAAATGAGTCCAAACAGAATTGAACAAGTTTATTATTCATGTCAGACCACTGATGTTTACCATTCAAACCCCATAGAGAGGAGTAGATTAGTTCCATCACATACTTGAGAGATTTTGAAGGAGTATTTTTTGAAAGGCTAACACTCTCCGATCTATCGGTGAAGCCTGGCTCACTAAGTCCTGCACCTCAGGAGGATTGCCTTTGAAAAGCTAAAGTAGGAATATCTATTTAGGGCACATAAAACCACTGATCCATTTTTACTCTCTTTCTCGTTCTCTCCTGTTGGTCACAAGAAACGTTTTCCCACTCCACGCTCCAACTATTAAACTGTTTACTCTCGTGTTAAGGGAGTCGCTGCATAATTCATTGAGCGGTTATTAGTCTCATTGATTACGTTCCAGTCGACACATTTTTAGACATGTATGGAGCGGTTATAAATCCCTTCCAACAAATTCCTCGAATCTGCACCCACTTTCGCTTCAACCTTCATCTGGGTTCTGTAAAGTGACCTTAAGTAAGAATCAACCTTTCCTGACACTAACATGGCGTCGCTCAATAGATTTTTTTTTTACCAAACGAAGCTTGAATTCAGACAGCAGATCTGCCCAAAGCTTTTCAAAGCCGACACATTCTCCAAGGCGCCATGAGCTGCCTGACAGGTTATCAAAATGTGTCTAAGATGATTTAATCCTCCCCTCACAAGCTTGTCGAAATACTACAAGAATATGTCAGGCCCGATATTATGATGTTCTAAACTGTAAACTTTTTTTTCTCGACCAAACACCTTTTTAACCTCGATTAATTTCTGACGCATCTCTGCCAATCAGTCGCTGACGAGGAGCCAATTAATTTAAGCAGTAGCCAATTAAGAATCCAGCAGTGGCCAGATGTGGTTCGTCATCCCCTGGCATCAAATTTGATGAAACAAGTGTAGATCAACTCTGAGGTTTTAAAAATAAACTGATCATATATTGGAAATAAAAAAATTATCTATACACACATTTATAAAATTATTCATACAGACAACAAGGACATAAGTTTTGATCAAAAAGTATTGTTGAAGAAGATTAATATCTGCATGTGTTCCTTGGCGATACAAACTTTATAATATAAGTTAATGGCTACAGGCACTTTAATAGTCAAAATAACATATAAAGGCATACTTTTTTTTCCCCTGTGGCTCGTGACAATATACTGAGGTTTTACGAAGCATTAAGATCAGTCTGTGAAAGAAACTAAACATTATTTAAATTTTTTAAAAAGTAATATTGTTATTACTTTAATAATGTTGTACGCAATGTTCAGTTTCTCACTTCATAAGACATTCATGTAATAATTTGCTGTGTTGCATGATTTTTTTTTTTTTAATATTAAGAGTAAATATTATTAATCACTAATTGCCATGGTTTCGGCTAAACAAAGCTAACACAAATATATGTTTATCTTCATACACTTATGTATGAGCTTTTTTTATGTATGCAAATCATTCTGTTTCTGTCTGTTTGCATAGCACTAAGGCTAGACATTACTGTAATTATGGGGGTGTACACATCATTATAACTTGGTATTTTGTTATTAAGTCTACCTTTTTTTTTTCAACAGACACTTAATTCCTTATTCAATATTCTTCGGTATATTTATGTAGTTCATCTATGATCAATTACCTGAGGTGATTTTGTCAATGTGACATATTTGATTGCTGTAATTCTCAAGAGATATTTATCTTCATTATGACTTTAGGCAAAAATGATATATTTAAGGTCTCTGATTAAATGAGAAACTTGTTAGGTTTTTAATTGTTTTATTTTTTAGAGTCTGATATGAGGATTCAGTGCACAATTCAGATGATTTTTCTGCTGCTTAGGCTACTCTTATTGTTATTATTATTATTATTATTATTATTATTATTATTATTATTTATTTTAATCATCATCTTCTTCTTCTCAGTTTTATTGTCAGATTTTAAATTAATCTCCCAATATTTTATTAAAATGTCTACACTAGAAATAAAGGTTCCAAAAGTGTGTGTTTTTTTGTATTGTATTTATTTCAGCAACGCCATAAAATAACACATTTGGTTTTATAAAACAACCATAAAACAAGAGTTTTAATAACCAGAATAATGATTTCCCCACATAATAAAGAACCTTGAAATGTTTCCACAGATGTTAAAGGTTTTTCGAATAATATATAGTGATGATAACAACAACAACAACAACAACAACAACAACAATAATAATAATAATAATAATAATAATAATAATAATAATGCTGTTGAAGGTATGAGTATATCTGTCTTTATCACGGTGGCGCAATGGGTAGCACGTTCGCCTCACAGCAAGAAGGTCGCTGGTTCGAGCCTCGGCTGGGTCAGTTAGCATTTCTGTGTGGAGTTTGCATGTTCTCCCCATGTTGGCGTGGGTTTCCTCCGGGTGCTCCGGTTTCCCCCACAAGTCCAAAGACATGAATTGGGTAAGCTAAATTGTACATTGTAGTGTATGTATGTGAATGAGAGTGTGTGGATGTTTCCCAGTGATGGGTTGCAGCTGGAAGGGCACCGCTGCGTAAAACATATGCTGGATAAGTTGGCGGTTCATTCCGCTGTGGCGACCCCAGATTAATAAAGGGATTAAGCCAAAATGAAAATGAATGAATGAATAATCTGCAGTTTTAAGGTATTTTAATGAATTTCAACAGTGTTCAGACAAATGTACTTTTCAAATCAGCAACATATTTTATGTAGAATAAAAAAGCATTCTAGTGAATAAAATACAAAATTATATACACGGTGTAGTCTTATACATAGTGTTGCAAGGAAAATAAAAGGAAAAAAATATTTTCCAAAGGATGTGACTCAGCTATGATGAATAAAAGTGAAGCACAAGCCATTAAAAACTATGCAATGTACAGTATAAAAGACTCCGTATGAAGCAAACAGACAGGCTTTCAACAGATGCAAATCTTTGAGAGTACATCTATATCTCATCATATTGAATCTGTCTGCTGGAAATCCCAGACAGCACACCCTGATCCCTCATCATGTCTCCGCGACATTTACTCATTTAAAGGCAAGACTGCACTTCGACATCCAGCATTGCTTGGCAGTTTGGCAAATGACTTGTGCATCACGCAACATGACTAATGACTCGCTAACAAACTTGATTCTGTGGGCAGATCTTTTCATATTTAAGGACATAATTGAGTTGGTGATGGTAATAATTACAGTGCTGAGGCTTGTTTGACAACTGCATATGCAGGCCTAAAGCATTAAGCCTGCTGTTGAAAATAAGAGATTGGGGACTTTCTGCATTCGTCTGCCTACACGCTTTATTATGCTCATGTCAGGAGTTTAACTTCAAACTGATGAGCCCAAACTTAAGGGACTCGTCTATCATGTACTGTGTCCACCACCTCCAGATCATTATCAAAGGAAAGTATTGCAAAAAAAGAGAGAATGGAGGAGGAAAAGGTATCCATAATGGTACATTAATTAGAAATAATCCTTGGGTACAGTTTTTGTATAGGACCAAAAATGCATTAATGGTGATGTGCAGAGGCGTTTTTACCCTTTTATCAATACAGGAGCACAGGACTCAATCTAAAATTGTCAAAACTTTTTTTTGGAAGCTGTTAAAAATAGATTTATTTGCAAGTTTTATTTCCTAAAATGGATTGTAGGTGAATATCCTGTTAAAGTATCCTATTACTACACTGCAAAAAATGCTTTTCATCATTAAGCATTTTAGTAGAAAATATTGCTTTGATTTCAGAAATAATCAGAATCAAAATTAAGTGTGTTTTTTCTTTAAACAAGCAAAATAATCTGCCAGTGGGGTGAAATAATTTTTGTCCCACTTTGTATTAAGTGGCCTTAACTAATACGTACTTATGCTGAAATTAATAATTCGTTAAAATGTACTTGTGCAAATACATGTTTTTACATTGTACTTGTGCTTGGATTCACTACTATAATTTAATTTATGATTACACTATTGACCATTCCTTACACCTTAACATACTCTTAAAACATACCCATACCAGCAAACACATTAAGTACACTGTATTTATATTTTAATGCAAATACCTACTTAAGGCCACTTAATATAAATTGGGACCAATAATTTTGTTTTCAGTTTGAAATATGATTATTTTACTTAAACTAAAGGGGTACCTACAGCATAATACTATTTTGCTTGTTTTAAGGGAAAACCTCTTAGTTATTTAGTTATTTTAGTTTAATATAAATTTCAGTAATATTACTGAATAATATGCAAATGTTTAAATGGTTTACATACAATAATTACTTACTTACTCCCAGGGCCATTTATATTGAAGTTGATACTTAGCCGTTTTTATGAGATAGGTTGTTAGCCCAACACTCAACCCCCAACCTCGAGGACCAGGGCATACACACATACACTACGGACAATTTAGCTTACCCAATACACCTAACAACACATGTCTTTGGACTGTGGGGGAAACTGGAGCACCCGGAGGATACAATACCTTACATGCCCTTACATACAACACCATTTATAACAAACAAGTGAAACTAATTGGATTTGCATTGTAATCCACTGTAAAAAAATACCACCTACTCTCAAAAATCCTTCCACATAAATCTGCAGATTTTGTACAAAATTCTGTGCAGAACTAGCAAAACAAATATCCATAGATTACGTCTGGCCCTAGCTGTTACTATTCCAAAGTGAGAAATTCCTGCAAACTGTCTGAATGTATTAAAACCCGTTTTCAAACCCGTCTGACCTTTAGATCAAAAGAGGGATTGATCTGCCATTGCCAATTCTGATTCTGTAACTGATTTTTTGGAAATCCACATTACGTGATTACTGAAATGTTACAAGGGAAAGTTATTCACAGGTCAGTTCACGGTAATCTCCATGGTCAGACAAGGATTTAGCAGTCATTTTTCACAATGGTAATTCAGCAGGTTACATAAGCAGCCTTTAGACCATTTTAAGAATGGCAAAAAATTGTTATTTAAGTTTTACACAGCACGATTGCAAACCACTCTCTATCCGGAATTCTATTGTGGTTGGTTAATAGTGTGTGGAACTGTGCTAGTAGTATGCATGTAGTGATGTCACCACTCAGGATTGGTCACTTGCCTGTTGCCTGGCTACTATTTCTCTCTGCGGCTCACTAGCACACTATTTGATGGCCGCAAACAATCTCATTTATTAAAGTAGTCGTTAACTGTTTTTCTTATAAATTATGTACTGTTCTTTGAGGTCCAATTATAACATTATCAAAAATTTTACATAAAAAAAATGCATATTCTAAAAGTAACAGCTTTTTTCTGTCCTGTTTTGACCCCCTCATTGGACAATTTAATTTCAGCTTAGCAGATTGTAGACCCAGAGGTAAAATCCCACTAACATGATTAGCAGTTTAGATTATTTAACCAATTTCAAAGCTTTTCTTCTAAGATCAGGTCCTATTTCAAAATGACTGCTGTGTGTGTAAACTTGTATGTGCATATATTTTTGACAGCCTACTTCCTTCATACATGAACACTGCATTGATTTAGGTCACAAATTCTTACTGAGTATCAAACAATCTGTAATAACAAACAAAGCAATAGTGACCATGTGATAAAAATATTGAGTGGTGCGACACTTCTGTTTGCAGTATTCATTCATTCATTCATTTTCTTTTCGGCTTAGTCCCTTTATTTATCTGGGGTCGCCACAGCGGAATGAACCGCCAACTTATCCAGCATATGCTTTACACAGCGGATGCCCTTCCAGCCGCAACCCATCACTGGAAAACACCCATACACACTCAATCACACACATACACTACGGACAATTTAGCTTACCCAATTCACCTATACCACATGTCTTTGGACTGTGGGGGAAACCGGAGCACCCGAAGGAAACCCACGGGAACACAGGGAGAACATGCAAACTCCACACTGAAATGCCTACTGACCCAGCCGAGGCTTGAACCAGCGACCTTCTAGCTGTGAGTGTGTGTGCCAAGTTTGTAAATAAATCCACATGGTCTAGAAGTTGTTTACTAAAGCTTAAAGTATACTTCATGTGGTTTTCCATTTTTTTTTGTTTTTTTGCAGTAGTGTTGGTTATCCATATGAAGACAACAATGCCTTGTGGATGTCAATTGACAGGGTAGTCTGAAAAAAAAACGTACAAAGATGAGCTAGATACAGAGATATGAGCTATAACCATATAGCATGTTGAGTTTAAGTAGTTACAAAGTAATTAGTTACCTCAATTAAATCACCTATCCACTAGAAAAGTAAATGACTTCTGTTCATGAACTCATGATTTTTCTGAAAGTGATTGCCTATTTAAAAGAAGATCCAACTCAAAAAGTGTGATTTTATATGCAGACAGTGTTTTTGTTTGGAACTATTGTGGTTGCAGAACAAAAATAGACGAAGTAACTGGCAATATTTCTTGGAAAATGCAAATGACTCAATCTTAACTTAGTTTGCAGAATTGCTGTATTTATGGAAATACAAGAAAGAGAAAAGTATAAGACTTGCAGTTGACAGAATAATAGAACAACTGTGAGTTGGAACAGCTGCATTAAAAAAATTCTGCACCATCTTTTGGGATTGACTTGAAGAGGAGTCCAGTGGGTGTAAAATACCATAATATGAGCTTAAATACATAATGGCAGATTTTTTTGTACCCATAAGCTCTTTAATTACATTAGATGAACGAGACAACATGAAAAGAAGCAACAGTCAATGCTTTACAACATCAGACCATTAATCTCATGGTAGACCTTTGTGTGGCAGGGGATTTGAGATATGAGAAGCAGGAAAAGCTTTCATATATCAGAGGAAATGTCTCTCTGAGGTGGGGACAGCATGCTGAGGACAACCCAACTAAACCATCCTTCATAGCTCACCCATATCTCTGTCAAATATCACACTCTCCTTCCCACAACCCTATTCAGCCTTGACTCGAACGTATCCACTAAGCCATAACTGCCTTTGCTGTATGTTTTATTGCTGTTGTTTCAGATGCATTATAGTTTTGTTGTTGTCGCTTTCATCTAATGAGCAAAGAAGTGCACTTCTGGAAAAAGATTTGGATCTGCTTTTATCTGATTTTGGACAAAACTAATCAATTAGACATTGTATAAGTTAACTTAAGCAAAGAAAGGGATTCATATTCAAATTAATGAGTACAATTCACATGATAAGATTCTATTAAAGGGATCCCAGCAGTCACACGTCATGAGATGTTAATATTAGGTTAGATTTAGGTTGTGATGTCAGGTGACCAAGACTTATTGATGTATTGGAGAGTGACCAAAATCCAAAATCGAGCCAACATCTTAAACCAATGTCATATTGACTTCAAATACTATTTATTCAACCAAAAACCAATGTCTGATAGACGTCATAGTGGTAATGTCCACACAACTTCAAGCTGTAACATTATTAGACATTGATATTTGGTTGTTTTTAGGTTGCTGTCACAGCCAGGCCAAGTTCTCCCCACTCCCAATCACATGAATCACCCCGTTCACAGTCACCCCAATCAGCACAATCCCTATCACCTAAATTCTAATCACTCCCGCACCTGCACGCCATCATCTGGGATCTACCCAGCCCCATATAACCCCCCCATATAAGCCCCAGTGTCTGGCCTCGTCGCATCAAGAAGGACAAACTCTCATGGTCAGTGATACCAATTGTGATCTGTTATACTTACCTTGTCTGCACTAGTGTACCTACAGTATCTACGTCTTTCTTCCTAGTGTGGTTACCTCCTGGTTATGTGTGTGTCTCCCGATCTCCTCGGTGTTCATCACCTCCATCAGTCTCTGGTTCATACCATCCTGGTCCACAGCTCATCCTTCTACAAGATAAAATAATTTACCTGTTTGCCATCTCACCTGTTATGAACTTTCTGCAATAAACTGTTATATTTACTTACAGCTCTGGTCTCAGTCCCCCTTCTGTGATGGTTGCATTGGAACGTGGGCAAAATCCAACATCTGTCCGTTGTTGGACATTGACGTTGGGTTCTGACATCAACCCGATTTTCCTTTCCACACAAAATGCAACGTCGCCACAACAATGTGATGTCATGTTGACATACTGTGCCTGCTGGGAAAGTTCACACAAAAATGAAAATTAACTCATTTATTTTCCCTAATGTGGTTTTAAATCTTTATGAATTTCTTTCCTCTGTTAAACGCACACAAAAAAAAGATATTTAGAAAAATGCTGGCTTCTGAGACCAATTCAATTCATCTTTATTTCTATAGCGCTTTTACAATGTAGATTGTGTCAAAGCAGCTTAACATAGAAATTCTAGTAAATTGAAACTGTCAGTCCAGTTTTCAGAGTTGAAGTTCAGTTCAGTGTGGTTTAATTTTCACTGCTAAAAGTCCAAACACTGAAGAGCAAATCCATCGATGCACAGCTCCACAAGTCCCAAACCAAGCAAGTCAGTGGCGAGGAACAAACTTCACCAATTGACGAAAGTAAAGAAAAAAAAAAACCTGGACGTCCAATGTGGAGAAGCTGCAGGTGTGAGTAGGTAACCGACAGGTGTTCAGGCTGGCCCACGGGATCAGTCTGTAGACTTGTCTGTCACTGGGTCTTTTTTTAAAGAATCGGTCTCATGCTCTCCACACAATCAACTTCCATATTAGGGAACCATATATACTATACTGGAGAGATCAAAGCCAATCTGTGAACAGTTGAAAATAAATCTGCATGCACAGTTATACACATTTTTAAATGTAAAAGCAAGATGTAATTAAGTCATTTATACCTATAAGCTTCCATTCCGACAATAACTCACTGCACTGAAATAGGAAATTCCCCTTAAGTTAAAATGGAAAACTGGACATCGCCTCTTGCCTCAAGTAATCTCTGAAAGTGAGACATTTGGACTTTTAAACTTTTATTCGTCTTCGCATATAAACAGCAACAAACTATGTCAGAAAGTGAAGTATACTGTAACTCTCATCCTGAGCTGTCACGGAGAAGATTCTTCTGGCTTTTAATATGCAGCTGCAGGGCTTATTGTTAGTCTAAACTGTGATATTGCAAAATTTGACAGACTACCATCTTGCTGACAGCGTGCCTCTTTTCACTCTTCTGACTGATTTAGTCCATCTCTGCCAGTTTGTCACCGCATTGTTGAATCTCTCGGGTTGCATGGTCTCTTGCGTTGTCCTCAGTAGACCTCCTCCAAAGGTTGTGCTGCGACACGCATAATGACCTCCTGTGGGATTCGAGAATCTGTCCATTATGTCTATCCGTTGGCTTCTAATAGGGACCCACCTTCTCATGTGTAATGGTAAAAACACTTGACTTGTGCAGAGTGCAGTCTTGCCTGTGTAAAATCCCAGTCATGCCACCAGAGCGGCTGGAGGATTCAGATGAAGAGAGATCATTATGTGCAATCTTGTTCCATTAGAGCCTTCTTCAAAATGGATGGCTACCAGAGACAGTCTCTCACATCACTGCTGTCAAAAGCAGAGCTGGAACACAAAGCAAGGCTTCTCAGAATACTCATGAAGCAATGCAGTACAGTTTCTACAGTGTAAAAAAAATGATGGCTTTTGAATAGGAAAAAAATAAGGTTTTTAAGAATAAACAGTTTTTCCTTTTACATTATTTTAAGAAAATGTCTTGACTGTGTTTCTTATGTCAGGTTTAATGAGTAGTCATTATATTAAATCTACCATCACTGTAATAATTAGCAATTTCCATGATTTGATTTGGTTTATTATTTTTTGACAACAATAATCATACACTTAACAATTATTCAAACAAATACATTTTATCATAATCAATAAAACATCTACATATCTGTGTAAAACTGTGTTTTTAAATGATTATATTATGCATGTATAGCTAAATTCTTCCCATTAATGAAGGATTATGTGATGCTGTAAAACTGTGATGCTGATGCTGTAGTTTTTCACAACCAAGTGAATTGTAGCTAATTTTGCGCTACAACTGAATTGGATGGACTACATTGGCCATAGTGTATGAGTGTGTGTGTATGAATGTGAGAGTGAATGAGTGTTTTTCTAGTACTGGGTTGTGGCTGGAAGGGCATCCACTATGTAAAACATGGAATAGTTGGTGGTTCAATTCCTCTGTGGTGACCCCTGATGAATAAGAGACTAAGCCGAACGAAAAAGAAAGAAAAAATGAATGAATGAATGAATGAATGAATGAATGAATGGATGAACGAAAATGTTTATAAATAAATGTAAAATAAATGCTTTAAACTAATTAAAATTGCAAAAAGGATGAGAAAGTAGAGGAGTAAATACTTTTCAATACTCTCATTAGTAAACATAAGTTAATGCATTAAACTCAATAGTTAGAAATGGCCATATTCTATATGTTAAAATGAATAATAAAAACAAATCTGAATTTTATTAGTTATTGACTCCACTTAATAAAACAATTATATTTTAAAGCGTTATTAGGGATTAACTAAAGAATTAACATCAGCTTAAATTAATAAATGCATTTATACAGTAGTTGTCATTACATTGACTTTATTTAAATTAAATGATGTTAACAAATTGAACATTGCTGTACAAAGTTAATGAATAAAAGGCCTATAAGTTTTCAAATGTTGTAGACCAGATTAACATGTGGAATGTTTAATGTTTAAAAATAATTAAGTCTTTTAAAACCCTTTGGGCTGTAATGAACACCCCTATCAATAAAACAATGTAAATATTCTTAAAAAGTGCTATAAATGTTCAAATAATACATAATTATCCATAGTAAATTTAAAATGATATCAACATTGTCACAATATACCGAATTATTGAATACAGGTATGTGTCTAAACTAAAATAATAATTGACAATATTACTGATATTATTGTGTTTTTGGTCAAATAAATGCAGCCTTAAGATATACATTTCATTGCATATTTTGCATTCGCATTGTGCTTTGCAGAAAGACATACTGTATAGCCGTATTGACAGAAATGTCATTGTTTGGTAAACTATCTCTTTAATCCATTGATAACACCACAGAAATAGGCATTGTTTGAATATTCATGAAACAAACTGATCAATGGATCAATGAATTAATCAATACAGAGCAGAAAATGGCACACAAAGGTCAATACTTGATGCATAAATCAACAAGGGTTACAATAACCTAAGTGCTGATTTTAAAGGAAAAAAGGCAAGGCATTACAAGCTAAACAGATACTACAGTAAATGTGACGACAATAACAAGAGAGTATAGAAACAGCAACTAAAACAGTTCATTAAAATTAATTATTAAAGAGATTGTTCACCCAAAACTAAAAATTGTGTTATTATTTACTCAACAGTCACTTGTTAAAAACCTGTTTGAGTTTCTTTTTTCTGTCAAACACAAAATAAGATATTTTGGAAAATGTTTAAAACCTGTGACCATTGACTTCCATAATTGTTATCTTTTATTGTTTTATTTAAATTTTTTAATTAACATTTTTCAAAATATCTTCTTTTGTGTTTTAGAAAAAAGAAAATCAAATATTTGGAACCACTTAAGTGTGAATAAATGTGAACTACCGAACTACCGCATTTTTGGGTGAACTAAGAACAAATTGGACTTTCCCCCCTCCTCATTAGGCCTATTGGTTTGAAGCCAAAAAAATCCTTCAATTCAACTCACCTGTTGAACTAGTTTGACTTCTAAGTGTCTCTTAATGTGCATGGTGTAACCTGAAAGCTAGAACATTGAAATACTTGCTCCGTGAATGATTTTTTGCAAGCATGAAACGAGAAATGGGATTCTTAGTGATGTCAACAGATCTGTATATTTAACTTCATTCAACTTCTTTTGTGCCTCCGGCCTGACGGATTTTTTTTTTCTTATTGCCAAACTCGGAGTATGAAGCTAGCAAAATAAATAAAAAAGATAAGGTCTCGGGAAGAAAAAGGCCAACTCAACTTTTTATCCTGGAGCGACTTATAATGATCAGAGCTTGCTTAAAATGCAAATGTGAGGTTGGTCTTAAGCTTTCAAAGGTCAGAAATGAATGAGGCGCTTTTATAAAACTCAGTGTGACTCACAGTGCCTCCGGAGCACATACCTGATCATTAATTCAAGCTCACATGGAGTCATTACAGTCACTCCTGATGAAATCTAGGGTCTTCGCGCTGATCTCGGTGCACTTCTCCCTTGATTAAAAACAAATCTAACAAAGTCATTGGAATCTATTACAATCATGTCTTCCTGTCAACTATTCGGCATCCCCCACTGACGTCTACGCAGATTGGTATATTTTCAATTATGCTAATACAATCATCTCGTTTGTATAATATTATTACAGCACTGTGATATTAGACTGCACTGTCACCCGATCACATTTTAGATTACGTCTTAAATTCTTTACCAAATTAAAGAGGACAGTGGTGAAATTACCTTTTCAAACACTGATGCGTAATCATTTCTCTGGTTACTATTAATGATAATTATATTTCATAAAAAAGAAACAAAAAAGTTAAAGTAATAAGCGAAGGAGCAAGAATAATAGGACAGAAGACACTTTGAAGACATACAAGGCACATGGCAGCAGTGAGTGGGCTGAGGTCAGGTCATTGTCAGAAATGTTAAATCATCTTTCTCATATGCAATAAGGCTCTATAATTGGAATCTCATCCACATTTCTACTCTAACAAGTGAACAAAGCATTTTGGAAATGTAACAGTCAGATATAGCAAACTACAGTCTTTTAAACTCCAATGGGCTATGATAAGCTCAAAATCATGATTGTGGTGCTGGCTGGGTGAATAATGGTACAACAGAAATCCCAGTGTTTTTGATATTTGCTCCTTCACAGTCATGATAGGCAGCATCTTTGATTGGGCTCGCTGCTTGCGTGTTTCCTGCCTCATGCCATTTTCAGAGTGCAAAGAACGATCTTCTAATCTTAGACCTGTTGTTTTATGTTCTCTGCCTAGTCCATTTAGTAGTGTTAACAAGGAGTGCAGTAAATGATCCAGTTTCCACAGGATTCCTGGTCACCAGTCCTAATGATTGCTGTCAGGAGCTGACTGCTAGTTTCTTTTGACATTTTTTTTTTACTTGGTAATTACATTCTGCTGTGCTTTTAGTTCGTAGTCTTTTTATTCTCACAAGCAAAATACTAGACTGGTTCCCGTTACCAATTTGTGCAAAACTTTTGCATCATATTCTAAATGTCAGTAAGCAGACAGATGGAGGGAAGCCACATTAAGCCCAACCCTTTTCCCCTTTTTCATATAAATGAAGGGGAAAAAATGGATCATTGCTTAATGACTATAGGTAACCAATAATATGAAAATGCAATTACCCAAGACAGCAAAATATATAAAAAAAAACATATTTTGCTTTTAAATTCTACTTCTGTAGTTATTTTGGTGAACTCAAAAGTAATTATAATTCTGAGACATTAACATTGTAAGGTAAGGGATTGCTCTTAAATAGCAGTAACAAGTAATCTGTAATGTATTGGAGTTTGGAAGTAACTTGCTTATAACACTGTTTAGCAGACGCTTTTATCCAAAGCAAATTCAAATGAGGAAGTTCAAGCAATTCATTGTAAAGAGACAGTACTCACATTCAATTACTACTACAACAAAACTTCTGGTTTTGTTTAAAAAATACAAGCTAAAAATAGAAGTAAGAATTAATTAGTATTATTTTTATTTTAGCTCAAGTTAAGGACTGACAGAAAAGATGTGTTTTTAGGTGCCTTTTGTACATTGGCACAGATTTACAGCAGTAGTCTGTATGGGATTGGTGAGATTGTTGAGTGCAGAGCCTGTGGCTGTTCTGTATGCAATTCATACAAATTTGACATGCCATGCGAGCGTCTAGCAACTACAGTAAGTGTACCTCAAGCCCACGGTTTACTTTAGCTGCCCACATTCTGACACACACGGCCCTCGACTAGATGTTACTGCTTAGGTGTCTAACTCGTCCTTTAATGCTCTTCCATTTTAAGAATATACATTAAAGGCTACACAGACAACTGTATTAAAAAAAAAAAATTAAAAAAAAAACATTAAAAAGACATGCCAACCAGTTACCTTGGCCCAAAAAGAAAAAAATATATGTCTATATATTACAGATGATGCATTATATATTATTTTTGTTGACTTCAGGTGAATGCTGCTGGCCATGAAGATTTTGATTGCTTCCATGACAAGAGATACCACACACAGCAGAAAAGGTTTGTGATGCACGGCTGGCATTCTTATATACGAATTGATTGTAATTGCTGCCAGCTGCATGCACTGACACCGCCAACTCATTGGCATTTCATTGGCCTGTTTTATTTCTCTTCAGATGATTAGCTTTCTGACAAAATCCCTATAGTGGAAGTTTCCACATAGCATTGAAGTCCCCCCCTAGGGGAACCGTCCCCCCCTAGGGGAACCGTTTCGTTCTCTGTTGTACTGTATGCCTTTGTTTTATAATAAGGCAAAAAAAAAACATTTAAAAGAAATTCATATTCATATATCAAAATCCCTGTTTTTTTCCCTAACTTCAACTGACTAAAAAAAGGGTGAATTTCCACAACCTACTGTATAATGAATGGAAAAAACAGGCTGCTGTTGTGATCTGCATAATTTTAAAATGGTTTTTAGCTTATATATCATTTTGCAGTGCTCCCTCTCCCATATTTAATAGCTCAATAATAGTTTTACTAACTTTCATTTAGTTTTTCTGTTGTCTGATTTTTAACACTCAGTCTTTGAAGTGTTCATTTTTAACCCAAAGCTCCTACAATTTATATTATCCTGACATGTTAGCCTTAATTAACTGGTAAAGTCTGTGGCTGCATTTGACTTAAGTGATTTCCAGTTGATGAGCAGAAAATGGAGCTGAAAAATAGCCTAACAATAACAACAGGAGTGAAATAATGCAATAAAAAATATGGTATAATACATTTTGATAAATGAAAAGTAAATTTGAGTGATAAACAAACAATCCTGATATTTCATAAAATACAAAAATTCTTTGACTTTCAATGTTTGGAATACCCTTTTAAAATTCCTTATATTCCAGAAATTATGACCCATGGGAAAACCATATATATCAGTTGTTGGTTTCAAATATGAACACTTATTGTTATCACTACTGGCCAAAATGTATATATAGGACCAAATCTAAAATAGTCCACAGCCATTTACAATATAAACTCTTAATATGTTTTATATACTCATGAATTAGAATATAAACCAAACCAAAATTACTAAAATAAAAACTGTATGAATATGCTGTAATAATAAAAAATGGCTTTCAAGCATTACGTAAGGGTTTCAAATCTTTTTTTGCACATATTTGTTATGAAAGAAGCTATTTTACATGTATTACCATCTAACCAACATCATGCAAATGGTGAAAAGTACAAAATGCAGCTATTTGAGATTTACTGTGATAATTTCAATCATATTATAAGTACGTTCTAGGTTTTCTGAGAATATCTTGTTTACTTATTTGAATTCACTGTACACCGAATAACACTTTTGTCTGTACTCAACTAAAAGTACACCTCAATAAAAAAACAATAGCCTTGGGAAAAGCAGCAGCTTGCATTCTATGATTAAATGATGAATTACTGCAGAGAACCTATAGAGTCAGGAAATGCAGAATGTTTATCTCCCCATGCAAAGTAAACATTATTTTCTTCGTCAGCAGAACTAAAATAAACATTCTGTAAGGCAACACTTTACATTCCATTACTGCAGAGCAACATTGTTTCTGATTCAATCATAACATGTTGACATAACCAACACCTGCCAGAGGTTAGGAAGCTAATATGAGAAGACACTTCAGTATGAGTTAAAGGGGAACTACTGCACAGATTGACAGTCTAATTCTGTTGTATCCAATAACTGTAAAGACCTCAAAATATAAATTGCTTTGTGGTAGCTGCAGATCACAGCAGTGTTTTCTCACGGCTTGCACACAATGTGACTCTTGAAATCCCATGAAAAATGTTAGATGTTTCAGATTATTTTAAGGACATCTACATGTTGGTGTGCTCCGAAACTGTGACAAAACTTGTGTAGGAAATATAAATCAACACAAACATGTAAAGCCTGCAGTGTCACTTCCAACTCTTTTTTTTCTTCATCATATTTCAGTTTCTCATCAAAGCTTGACCAATCAAATGCTCTCTAGTATCTGACATGCCCCGCCCCCTTCAAGACGCTTCTCATTTGCTTTTCATTTGATGTGTTTGATCTCAACCACTCTCACTGGCAGAGCTGTGATAAAAACAAATCGCTATAGGCTGCTTTTTAAAAAGGGGAGGGGCTACTCTACATCCCACCCTTTCTTTATTTTTCAGTTGAGATTACGTCAAACATCGAATAAAAACGCACATTTCAAAGCACTTCAAGAGACCTTTAAGATTCAACCTGGTTATTGAATTATTCAAAAACACCCGTGAACTAATGATTTAAATGCAACACGAGTTCATTGGAAAAAAGTGCCCTGGAGTACATTTTTGAGAACTGACAAATATGTGCTCATGGGTTCATATGGCTGCATTTTGTGTGTAAAATGAACGATATGGAGCGATACGTCTGACTGCTTACCTCTGCATAGACAGCTTTTCTAGTGTGACTGATTTGCTTGGTAGCAACTATGAACGGCAATAGACTTGGGAGGCAGAGTGGAGTGGATCGGAATATGAGTACGGTAAAGTACGATTCCAGAAACCAGGTCAAATCAAATCCAAAACAAGCAGTACAACTTTTCTAATTTGCTTTTAAAAACACTAGGAAAGGGTGGGATATTATGCATGATGACAAGCTGATCAGTTTCTTTCACTGACACGCACAAGAAGAATATTAAAATTTGCAGAAACGTACACAGCGGCCTCTGGTGGATTCACCAGAAATGGCATGTGTGAGAAAACGTGCCCCAGTAACGTATTAGAAATTGTCAAATATGTAAACAGCGCCCTCTAGTGGATTTCTGAAAACAAAAACTGCAAGAAGAAGTACTCCAGGGTACATATTTGACAGTTCTCAAAAACATAGTCCTATAGGCACATATTTCCAATAAACCTGGATTGTTTAAATGTGCATAATGAATCTAAAATCTGTGTGCTAACAGAACTTAAACCCAAAGGGATAGTACACAGGATTTACTTTTATTGTAAAACAATGAATGTGCAAGAACCTATTAATTTCTTGATCAAAAACTATAGAGGATCATTGAGAAACAAAAAACAAAATAAAAAAAACCCCCATTAATTAACAGTTTATTCTACTCAGTGTCAGTATATTGCAAGCATTCAATGAAGGTCTCAGGGGTTGGACCAACATGATGGTGAGTGATTAATCACATAATTTTCATTTTTAAATGAACTAACCCTTTCAGCATCCATCACAGTTTATCAAGCTATATGTAGGTTTGTGCCAAAAATGTAGGCAAATTAGCATATATTAATTCAAATAACGATTTATTAGCATATTTAAATGAACATGTGCTAAGGAAATTTCCCCAAATTAATAAAAAAAATGGTTTACTCCATTACAGCATTGTTTATGCTTTGTTTATTTGTTTCCTGAATGTTTGGCCTTGAGTTGTTCCTTTTTCATAAAAAAAAAGTTTGAAAACTTCAAATGTATTTGGCCATCACAAGAGGGCTGTTATTTTTCTCTCAATTAAAGTCAAGCACAAATTGTTAAATAGCCCTTTTCACAGAAATGGCTTGATTTAATGACTCACCCCTCAGTCAACTCTGCAATGTTTGTGGGTGGCAAAGTGACAGCTTTTGTTTTTACTTTCTGACACCATATCAAGCCAATCAAACACACTATCACTTGAGATGTTTTCTTTAGTAGGAGGTTCTGAGTCATTACATGGGAAGTAACGTGAAGCAATTATTTTTCATCAAGACCAGCATCATTAAAGCGATCTTCAGAATTACACAATGCCATTAGCGCCTCATTATCATACTAAAACACTGTCCTTCTTAATTGCAGTTATTCGTTTAAATGTTGTTCAAATGAGTAAAAAGTAGATGCCTATTTTGCCCAAGCCTTTATATTTTATCATTACTGTCAGCCTATCTAATTGAAACACTCTTCTGATTAATTATTGCTATTATTTCTTATTTATTTTCTTTAACTCCGTTTAAATTTAAAATAAACAATTGCAAAGTTTCATAAACTGACTTTAAGCAACTGCAGTGGATTTGTGAGTTGCTGAAAACAACTAATTAAACTGTTAAATGATAACAAATCTTAATAAAATTAAATTGACTACAAATGTTAATTAATTAATATTAATATGTTAATTAGTATTCATTCAAAATCTCATAGGGCATTAAATTAAATGTTTTAGCTCAAAGGGGTTCATCTTTCATAAAAAGTTTAGGAATCCCTGCAAAATCAAATTTATGTTAGCAAAATGTTCACCTCAGAAATAATAAGCTGTTTAATCATTCAGAAATAAGCTATTTTTAATAATTCAGAAATAATAAGCTATTTTCTATCCAGTTGTCAATTATCCTCGTTGAAACATACAGTTCTAATTACCATGCCACATACAAGACTGTGTGATTTTTTTTATTAAATAATAGATTTGCTGTTATAATGTTTTCTGAATTTGTGTAATTTAGTTTAAAGAAAAATAAAACTTAATCAAATGGCCTGTAATAGACACATTGTACCAACAGAGCTGCTCACAGTTGTACAGTATATTGCAACATTACAGTCAGATCCGATATAGTCAACAGTCAATCATCTTTAATTCTTTAATGTGAACCTAGTTATCGAGTTCAGTAATCTGCTTCATAGTTTCAGGTTAGATTATGACATTCACATTTAGTCATTTAGCAGATGCTTTTACCCAAAGCGAATCAAGCGATTCATCTGCGAACCATCATATCATGAGGTTACATCATGTGCTGTTATCTAGTTTAAAAACTAATCTGCTCAAATGTGTCTAAATGATGTGATCTGTGGAACATTTTCCTAATGTCACCTCATGTCAACACTGGACACAAAAGACATAGTATATTCAGTGATTCGGTCTATGCTGTAAGCAGTGCTGATCAAATCCAGAGGTAGGTACAATATTTAAAATCTGTACTCAAGTAAAAGTAACAATCTACATAGTTACTTTAGTAAGAGTAAAAAGGTAACAGATGAAAAATTACTCAAGTAGTTGCTTCTAATATAACTGATAAGCATAAACCCTACATTTCAAACTACTTGGAGAGCTTTCACACAGCTCTCCTTTGTTTTACTTATATAAGCTAAGTAGCTTTTACCTTTTTTATATAAGCAAAGTAGCCTATATCAGGTAAGTGATGGGCACATTAACATCACATAACCTGTAATTTGCAATAAAATCTCAAACATATAAAATCTCATATGTATTTTTTTATTCTTTTAAATGTGATTAATGGAGTGAATGAATAATGATCTTTCTTTTAAGAACAGTTCCTCATACAACATTCATTTTATAAGTACAATCTTTAGGTAGGAATAAATTTTTTTGCTAGGAATAAAATAAAATACAGGCCCATTTTTATTTTGTATGTATGCTCTACACTTTTTCAAGGTGCCCAGATTTGCGTATCAATGCAAGTCACAGTATGGCGTTTAATTTATTTAGTTTTGTGAAAAATGGATATGAAAATGTGAAGATGTTTACAACTAAAGTTTGTTTATGTATCTGCATTGTGGAGTTCGCAAGATGTTTGTTGTTGCTTGTGTAAAAAAGACACATATAAGGGACATTAGGACATCAGTGTATAACATCAGTGTGAAATGTGGTTTTACAGTAAGATTAAAGTGCTCATAGCTTCCAAATTACCATTAGGGTTCAAACAACCACTACATGTTTTTCAGGTTGAAGCTGGAATTATTGTATGCTGCAATATTAGTTTGTTTTGGTGCACACAGCATACATTGCTTTATAAAACTCATCTTTTTAGCATCTTAGAGTAAAAACAGTCAACTTAAGGCCACGGGCGATTTGCCTCAATAACTCACATGCCTCCCTTGGTTTCAGTCATCATCAACTACAGCCGGGCGCGCTAAATGAAAACAAGAGATGCACGCGGTAGCAGCCTCTCCAATATCTCACGAGACTTGCAAACAAGTATTCATAATGCATTAATAGTAACGGAGGAACGCTGGCAAATAAATAAAAGTAAAGTTTTTTTTCATTACTAATTTACTTGAGTTACCCCAAAAATTTACTCATGTGAATATATAATAAAGTAATTCTAATTTTTTACTACCCTCTAGAAAAATCCCAGAGAGTAAACAAATATACCCATTCAATTTGTGGCATAACACGAATAGACTAGAGTATAATGGAGTCTGAAATAGTGTAGATAAATTGTTTGAAACTATTTTAAAAACTGTCATCGTTTTGTTTTCTTGAGTAATTCTGTGTTTTCTTCTCTAATACTATTATGTCCTAAAAAGAATCAGACAGAAGACAGTTTGGCAGCTTGATTTCAGCAAAAGCTGTTCTGGACTAAATATACTCTTTTATAAAGTAGGTTAAGATTTAACATCCATCCTGATTGATGCACTGAAACTGGCTCATCTGAAGGTGTTAGTCTGAGTTGGGATCAGGTTGTCATTAAATGGTCTCATTTGTGACCTTTTTTTTCCTGCTAAAGCAACTAAGTTTTGTTAGCATACTGTAAAGTAGTAAGATGATGTTTTCAATTTTATTTCAGATGCCACCTTTTTTGAAAGTGGAAAAGAAATTACATCTAAATCCAACTCATGCTTCTCTATGCTTTCACCTCCAGACACGGTCAAATATTCAAATATTATTATATCAATATTTTATGAGCTGGTGCCACTCATTGGCACCAGTGCCAGTGCTCTTAAATGTTAATTTGAAGTCCTGCATTTCTGGTTTAGATTAGTTGTTTGCAAGGTAGAATGTTAAAAAGGTGAAACATTTAGAGGAAAAAAAGGGTATGTACAGAAATTACACATCATACCTTTATAACAATTGCAGGTTAGAGTTTGTTTTAATTTAATGCCATGTCAGCAACCAAGGCTATTTTCATGGCAAGAACATTTCAATAATAAATATACAATTAAAAACAACCTACAAATGAATACATAAATTAAATAAGATTTTTAGCGTTAATACAAGATAAAAATTCTAATATTTTTCCTGGTGTCACTTTGTTAAAAATGTCCTTAAGAGAGTTAATTCTATAAAAAAGTCTTCTAGAATCATTAAAAGCAGGACAGTCCAGTAAAATGTGCTTTACAGTAAGGGGAATTGTGCAATACAAACAATATAACAATTGCAAATTGAATAAAAAATAAATTAATTACTGAAGCAGACATCCCTTTGTAGCTGTAAACAATTTTTTTTTTTTTAAGTTATTTGTCATCTTCCTGTTAATTAAAACATCTGACATAAACAGTAATTTATTTATTTTTTTGTATTTTTGTTGTTTTTCACATTCTGAATCAGAGTAGGAAAAAAAAACTTCAGAAATAAAGTTTCAATTCTGTATTCTTGCCACAAATAGTGGACTGTTGAGATCCTGTCAGCACCCTGCCAGCCCCTGTGTGACAGTACCCGTCTAAGCTCTCTTTCTGATTCACTTTTTCCCCGCTGTTATTTCCATATCAGCCACTATCAGTTAATGAGGCCCAGACTGTGGTTCTGCACCTGTGGAGCCCTGCTGAATCAATCTGGAAGACTGTGCAGGGATCTTCAGCTCTACGGACAGAGATTCAATCATGATCCATCTATATGTTTTTTTTTTTTTTTCCCCAAGTACAGTCACTTGTGTTACCTTGATGATTAGCTGACGGGTAGAGCTTCAGATCGAATTTCAGTTCTTTTATAAAACAGTCTGTCTAGCAAAGTAGCCGTACATCAACTATGCACAGTATCGTTTCTAGGTATAGGCGAACTACCAGCTGCATTGAAAACACATTATCTACAATACGCTGGGTGGTTTTTAATCATATTTTAGTTGGAACAACCCTCAGATATCACAGGATTACATAAAAAAAATAATACTATAGAAATTCATAGTTTTTTAATCATACTATAGCAACGTGTATTATAGTGTACTGTATATATTATGGAACTTACAACTAAATGGATATTACATCATAAAGTAGTATTAAAGGGTTTATTCATAAACAAATTTGAATTGTCATTATTTACTCTCCCTTCACTTGTTCCAAACAGAGAAACAGAGTTTCTTTCTTCCGTTGAACACAACAAAAGCTGTTTTGAAGAAAGCTGAAAACCTGTAACCATTGACTTCCATCATATTTGTTTTTCATACTATGGAAGTTAATGGTTATATATGTATTCAGAAACCTAAAAATATCTTATTTTTCTAGAGACATTTCTATTTGAGAGTACATTTTCATTTACTTTTTTGTCATTTTATGTCATTGTTCTTGCAAATAACTAATTTACACATAATACTTGTTTAATTATTTTAATACATTTTACCATTTTAATAACATGTGTTTGTGTTATTTAGTGTTATGCTAGCTTGAGGTTATTGAGACTTCTTTAGTACATTTTCTTAGTAGTTTACTTTTTTTAGTATGTACATTTTATTTTTTGGGTGAACGATCCCTTTAACTATTGTTAACTTATAAACTGTGCTACATAATGTATGGTATACTTTTAGTTCTGTGAAAAATGTGGTACATCATTTAAAAACACTAGAATTTAATATAAATAAATTTTTTCACGACAAGGGACTTTTTCCAATGGTACTCCCCTTTCCTGTCTAGTAAGGTGACAAATAGTCTAGAAACGGCCCTGACTATTCATGTAACAACCTTTTTTTTTTTGCACTTCCAGTTCGGCAATAACTAGATTATACTCAGACACTGCTCAAAGCAATTTGCAAGGTAACATATTACATGCTTAAGGGTCCTTTTTGCTTGCACTTAAAACCTTCAGTCCTTTTTTTATTACATTCATACCTGAAGACTGAGCAATAGCGGAGGCGTCTAGACAGCTGTTGGACCTTTGTCCTGCGATCCCATATTTTTGGCCACATGAATACTGAATGAGATAACAAAAGCGTTTCCAAACCTTTACCAGCCGACCATATCCATAACCTCTCAAGCTTTAGGTGTAAATAGGAAGGTTGAAGCTGTGTTTAAAAAGACTCTGACAGTTTGCTTGAGACAGACAAGGAAAAAGCGAGCAAGAGAAAGCGCTTGCCTTCAATCAGAATTCTTCACCATGTTTGTCAGAGCAGCGCCTGCCATCCACGGGTCTCATGCTCCATATTAGCCTGCCTGTCATGGCAATCACTCCAGTGTTTGGTCATTTCTCTCCATCACTATCTCATTATGAGCCGTCAGTGTTTATGTGGTCCTGACGGCCTTGGCAGGTAATGAAAGGATGGCGTGATGCATTTGGTCTCTGTCTCACCCTACTCAGAGCGACTGGGCTTTTCTAATGAGGGATTGAGTGGGCGTAATGAGACAAGCCTGGTGTGCCGACGACATGACCTGCCTCTCCACAGCTCACTATAATTTGAAAAAGTTCCCTATTTCTGTTTGCCCGTACCACCTGTACGCTGTGGGCCAGACACGCGCGGGTATGCCTGAGGGAACGTCGCATTGCAACCTCTGTGCAACTTATTAAACTGGCCGAACCAACATGCTATCTTGTTAAAAACTGAATTCCAGCCTACTTTTCTTGTGAGCTAATTAGAAGCAAATTACAGAAATGCAGGAGGTAGTCGTGCTGATGATGATGCATACCTGCATGATGCCTAAAATAGGAGCGGAGTTCACTTCCTGCTTCAATGTAAATTAGGCCATGCTAATTAGCACCACAAATTCTATGAATTCATTGTGTCCCGCCGTGCTGGAAAACATCAGGTATTGTTCATAGTGCATTAGCATTTCAGAGACAGGGGGGAAATAAAGTGTAAATGAACTGCACTGGATGTTGTTGTCAAGTTCTTGCTGGTGTACTGCAATGTAACTTTGATGGAAATGACTCTGTAGGATTTTGCGTCATTGTTCTCATTTAAACTTGATACTTAATTATTTTAATACCTTTTACTATTTTAATAACATTTGTTTGTGTTATTATTATGCTAGCTTAAGGTTATTGTGCTTAAGTTTTTTTTATTGTTTTAACATTTTAAATATATGTCTATATAGTTTTTTATTATTATTTTGTACTGTAGTTTTTAGTTAGTCAGTTAATTTACCAGTTTGAGTTCCTATATATATACACATTTCTTATTTTATTTTATTTTTACATGTTTAGATGACACATAAATATGTTTTACATTTAAAGTTTAGAAAACAATATTTGATGGAAAAACCTCATTGATTTTTAAATCATGACAAAAAACTAGCATAAAAACTTAAAAAATTACAATATTTTGTTTGAAATTTACAAGAAATGTAACTGATCACTTTCAAGCGGACTCTTAATTTGGTCCATTGCTCCAGTACATATATAGGATATGCTTAGAATGGCTCTGCGTAATCTCTCACATACAGTACAGCAACAATAAATCCCAAATATTGATTTAATTTAATGTTATATGTCCAGAAACACACACACACACACACACACACACACACACACACACACACACACAAACACACACACACACACACACACACACACACACACACACACAAAACAATAGATTGCTCCTACCACCCATTGACTGATGTCCCAGAGGACCTCAAATATAATTTTGTGGGCGAAGACCAAGCATCAATTTCTCCCATGTGCCTGAGTCTGTTGAGATGTGTTCCCCAGAGACTGGATCCTCCTCACTTCAGTGCTGTGGCATTATTCCTTATCTGCAGCTCTTCCTCCCATTTTCTAGACCGCACTGCACTCCATCAATTTCCCCTGACAGCCAGAAATGGAAGCAGGCTTTCAGAATTATTAGAAGTCAGTCTCATTTTCATTTTTATTCTGATCGCCCCAACAATAGCCATTAAACTAGTGTCCTGCTCTGGTCACATCTAAAGCTGCCCTCTGATGGACATTTGATGACTGCAGTGATCACACTGGAGACAGTACGTTTTTAAGCCTGAAAATGCTTGTGTCAGATCAAGTAACATGTCGAGTCCTAAACATATTTAAATATGAAACATTTTATGAAACCACAACTGTACTTACAGCTTAAAATTTGCATTGATTATACTCGGACACCCACATAGTGCTGCTCATGAATCTAAGTGGTTCTTATTCAATAATAAATTATTCTAAAGTGCATAGAAAAGGTTTAAGCACATTCACACAACTTTAAAAACCCTTTTATACATGTATTATTAAGGTTATGTGGACAATTTTAATTAAAGTAATACAATGAAAACTATATACAGCTATGGGGGGCCATTGGGAAATTATCAGCTTCTGTGGATTCACAATTTCAAGTTATGAGTTTCAGTAAAACATAGGAAAAAGTTGCGATCAGCAAGCTACTGATGACATTTCCTCCAAATGTAAAATATAAATGTTGTCTTTAAAGAAAAACTTCACTTTAAAAAAAAGCTAATTTTTATTATCCTAGAGTTAAACAGTTTCTCTGGTGATCTCTGGGTAGGGTGGAAGCACATTTAGCTTAGCTTCGCATAGACCATTAAACCACTTTAGACCATTAGCACCTCTCTCAAACGTTACCAAAGAGTTTACATAAATTTCATATATAAAGCTTAACTCAACTGTAGTTACATTACAATGAAAAGTTGGTATTTTCTAAGCCAATATGGCTAGGAACTACATTCTCCTTTCAGCACAGCATAATAATCAAGGAACTTTACTGTTGTACCAAGGCTACAGCAGGTGTAATGATATTTTGATTATAATAATGATTATTACACTGGAATGAGAGTTTAGTTCCTAGCATCGGCCTAGTGTTCCTTTAAGAACATAAAACGGGCATTGGTCCAAAAGAAGATGTTTATTTGCCTTGAGAAAACACAATACCAATGTTTTAACTTCAGAAGAGTTAAGAAATCAATATTTGGTGGAATAACCCTAATTTTCAAATCACAACGAATTAAAACATTTATTATTTTGACCGATTGCCATGTATATTAAATTAGCCATTCATGTTTAAAAATCCTAAACTCTTTAGCATCCTAAATAAAAGAAATCAGGCTACACACATATGCACAGTTAGTAAATACAGGCCTTTGTGAGCTTTCAAAACTTTCCCCAAACATACAGTAGTAAACAATTCCTTTAAAAATGTCTTCATCTTGCATGAAGTTTCTCAGGCCGAGATGACTAAGACAAAGACACAGGCAGAACTCCAGTCCTCAAGGGAGCTCCAGCGAGCCTGATTAGTGCATTCAGCGAGCGAGTTGAGAAATCGATTGCTGACCCCGACTCCCCGAGATGCACACCATCACTCTGAGGCCACGCAGCCCAACAAACACACACTTTCAAAGCAGCCCCATGAGCAATGCTTTGTGCTCCCTTACAATGTGGAGGAATCATGGGGGGAGAAAAAAAAAAAAACACTCATTGCCTAAGGAGAAGCGTGCCTACATTTGTCTCACAAAAGCACATCTATGTATTTCTGTAGTTTATTATGGGAATGCATCACCACAGGGGTTGACAACATAAACACGAGAGTACTCTTTGTGAGAGGCCGATGGGGAATATGACAAGTACAGTTGATTTTGTAGGGGTTGTTCTGTGTATGTTAAAACTTTCAAACTAAAAGCCATAGCTCCTTTATATAACTTCTAAAAAAAATAATGATTTTGGAGCCAGAATACATTTTGAACACCATAGGGTTGTACAAGGTGTCACATCAATTTGTGGATCATAACTTTATCAGGTATTTTATAGAAGCAATACTCAAAACTCAAATTTCTTTTTCCCATAATAGTCTTTGGTTTGCAATTTACAGTTATAAACTTAATCAGAATTGTGAGAAAAAAGGAAACTCAAGAAGAAACTCAAAATTGTGAGACGTAAACTCAAAATCGCAAGATGTAATCTCAAAATAGTGAGATGTAAACTTGGAATTGCGAGAAAAAGCAATTATAATGTACAAACAATTAGAATTATATATAATAAAGTATTTTAAATCATTCATTCATTCATTCATTTTCTTTTCGGCTTAGTCCCTTTATTAATCTGGGGTCGCCACAGCGGAATGAACCGCCAACTTATCCAGCATATGTTTTACGCAGCGGATGCCCTTCCAGCTGCAACCCATATCTGGGAAACATCCATACACACCCATTCACACTCATACACTATGGACAATTTAGCTTACCCAATTCACCTATACCGCATGTCTTTGGACTTGTGGGGGAAACCAGAGCATATTCATTCATTTTCTTTTCGGCTTAGTCCCTTTATTAATCTGGGGTCGCCACAGCGGAATGAACCGCCAACTTATCCAGCATATGTTTTACGCAGCGGATGCCCTTCCAGCTGCAACCCATATCTGGGAAACATCCATACACACCCATTCACACTCATACACTATGGACAATTTAGCTTACCCAATTCACCTGTACCGCATGTCTTTGGACTTGTGGGGGAAACCGGAGCACCCGGAGGAAACCCACGCCAACACAGGGAGAACATGCAAACTCCACACAGAAAGGCCAACTGACCCTGCCGAGGCTCGAACCAGCGACCTTCTTGCTGTGAGGCGAACGTGCTACCCACTGCGCCACTGTGAGGCCGTTTTAAATCATTTTAGTTTATATTTAGCTTTATAGCTATATAAATATTTAGTTTTGTGAGCCAAGTAATATATATGTCTAGGGTTGGGTACAGAGAACCAGTTAAATTTAAAAATTGCTTCCAAACTCATTTCGATTCTGTTTATCAAAATCCTGACTTTTTTTTTGTCATTATCACGTGGTGAACTGCAGTGAGCATTTCACAGTTGTACCTATCTGCCAGGACCTGTGACAAGGACATTATCTCATATGCACATGTAGTTTATTACAATTGGCACTATGACTGACCGCAGAAAACTTTCAAGCTTTGTTAAACTTGATTTAAAAAAAAACATTGCCAAATGTACAGAGGAAGTAATGTACCTCTAAATCAATGAAACATGGCATTAATCTGAATCATGTTTAGCTCTTACAGCCACGAGTCCTGCAACAACGAAACAGATACAGCTAATATTAGCAATAGCATCATCTCACACCCAGGTACAAAACACAGAAAAAAAAAGACTATCACCTTCAAAATCAAGGTCATAATTAAGTAAGCTATTATTTTATGTTGTATTTGTTGTGTTATACTATCTAAATTGTTTGGTTTGTAATTGCTTATTGCATTTCTTAATGAAAGTCTCTTTTCATTATCTGACAAAATAATGTGGCAAGCACAAAAAGGTAAAAACAGGTTTTTTAAAAGGATTTGCTCTTTTTTTAATCTCTCTCCAATAAAATATTGGAATCGAAACTGAGAATCGATAAGAACCAGACTTGATAAGCGGTATTGGAATCACTAAAATTAAAATGATACCCAACCTTTTTTCCTCAGAATTATAAAAAAAAAGTATTGTTAATTAAGATCCCACAATTGAAAGAAAAAAAAATATGAAAATTTAGATATACATGTAACTGTGAGAAACAAAATCTGAATTGTGAAATTAATAACTTTTTTTTCTTGGCCAAAACAAGCTTCATCGCTTATCCTAAACACAAAGCTTGAAATAATCAATATCTGCCACCTCCTGTGCGAGTTTAGTGGCTCCATTACTCAAATTCAAGAAATGAATTGCTTAAATTATGCATAGTACAAATTGTTTGCATTTGTTAATAAAGAAGTAACAAACCTTTTATTTAGATTAAGAAACTAAGTAAATAAATATATTTACATCCTGCAAATAATGTTCTGAGAGCTACAGAGAATCTCTCACTAAATGAGTTGTTCAACATGGCGCACACAAAAGAAAAATCCTGATTAAAAAAAATTGTTTCAAAAGCTTTCAGTGTTTTCTTCATCCATTTGTTGTCATTGTTCAAAGTGAGTTTTGTTCATTTACACATGCAGTAATGTGCAGTTGAAGTCTTTTGTTTATGAATGCCACACTTGCATAACCATTATTCATTGTGAGACTGTCATGGGCAAGATGGTATTTAAAGCTAATTTGCATATTCATAAATCAAAAATATCATGCATGAAAACAAAGCTGCTTCTGCCTTTCTTTGTGTTCAGGATAAAGAAAAGTAGTAAGAAGTTGCAGTCAAAAGTACTGAAAATGCACAATTTTCTCTTAGAGAGGGTCACTCATGTTGATGATAATGAAACTGCACAATGAATACTATATATCTGCTTTAGAAAATGCCTTCAAAAAGAATCCTATACAGTCAGATTGTATTACTGAAGCACCACTTTACTCCATTATATTCATCGAATGCTCATTGTACATCTGAATAATAGCGCTGATTTGTTCAGAATGCTCATCTATTGAGGTATGGAAATGTATGAAATGATTTTTTTTTTTCACACTTAACTATCAGACAGTCCAAATTTCATTACATATTCAATAGAGACAGCAGACAGAAAATAAAAAAAACAAGGAATAGGTTTGGGACACAAAACAGACTGATTCAAACACAAACAACTTTTTAAATGTTACAACAAAGCCTCAGGATTAACACTAATTTGAGGAATGTTTCTATAGTAAATGTGACGGGGGAGATTATGCAAAAACGAACAAATTAACAAAGCCAAAGCCGTCCATACGGAGGCAAGCGGTCAGCTGCAAGCACGAAAAGGAACGTCCTGGTCACGTCCGTAACCCACGTTCCCCAAATAGGGAACGAAGACGTGTGTCTGAAACAGACTATGGGAGTAGGCTTGGCGACCAATCACTCTGAAGAGTAAGAAAACGGCCCAATGAATGTCAAATGAATTGGCGGAGCTCAGCTCCACAGCTGCCAGTGATTAGCCATTAGCGGGCTATATCAACCGGCCGCTGAGAAGCGAGCATTAAAAGTTTTTGCCTGCTGAAGAGCCGATCACTCAGCTAACAGCTGGAGACTCAGCTGCTGTGGGAGTGGAGACACACGTCTCCATTCCCTATTCAGGGAACGTGGGTTACGGACGTAACCAGGACGTTGCCCATCATATGGGAACTTCAACATGCATCTGGAACAGACTATGGGAGACTCTATGGAAAACGCCACAGCAGTTAAGACAGTCATGCTCCTGATGTGAAGTTTGCCAAGCATAGAGTGAGCGCACAAGCATCACTAAGAGCACGACCTTCCAACGTCCCTTAGGCCCTTAATTACCATTACATGGTAATAATTAGAAAATTTTGATTGGGGGTCATAATGTGCTTTACCTAGCTAATATAGACTAGGGATTTTAGAATACGACACTACGTTGTGAAATCGTGCCAGTCCCCGAAGGGGGAGGATGCTGCGGATTTGTGTTCGTTCCACGTAAAAGCGCAAAGCACGAACGGAACAAAGCAGTGAATAGGCTGGGTCTGCCTCCTCTGAAGGCAGCGCTTGCAGGTTCACCACCTGGTCTCGAAATGGGGTGGTAGGAACCTTGGGAACATAGCCAGGCCCGGGTCTCAGGATAATGAATTCCAGGCACGATTCATTGACCGAAAATGCCTCTAGAACCACTCAGTGAATAGACTCTGACCCGCAGCGGTGTAGGCTCTCCGGAGAGCGGCAGGAGATCTGGATCGTCATCGAAGCATGTTAACCCGCTCTACGATGCAGCGATGGACATCACATCCCCGGTGTCATCTAATGAGGGCGTGGCCATCCCGGAGGATGGACCAGCGCTCCCACTCGAAGCTTGGACTGAGCACACCGAAGAGGAGCGAGGGGTCCACGGGCCCGAAGGCGACTGAGAAGCCCCCACTGTAATCCTCAGACCTGCCTGAGTACTAACAGCTTGGCAGGGAGCAGCTCGGGGTTACGCACCCTAATGCTAGAGTACGCCGCGACCTTAGTTGTGCAACAGTCAACCCCTCGCAGTGAGGGCAAGAACTGTCCGTGAGCACTGCTTCAACATGCTGGACCGCCAATGTCGCGTCTTATCCCACACTGGTGAGTAGCACTGTTTTTCTCACTGGAAATCAGTCAAGCAGAGGATTCTTCAGTCTCGTGTGAGGGTCTGAAGTGAAAATTGTAATGCTTGCTTCTCAGTGGCCGATTGATATAGCCCACTAATGGCTAATCACTGACAGCTGTGGAGCTGAGCTCCGGCAATTCATTTGGCATTAATTGGCCCGTTTCTTTACTCTTCAGAGTGATTGGTCACCTAGCGTACTCCCATAGTCTGTTCCAGACACACGTTGAAGTTCCCATATGATGGGGAACAGCGTCATACCCCCCGTAGCGTTAGTTTTAAAGACGAAATGCAGCCATACGTACTTCTGACTACATAATTCACCAGGTTTTAAATGAATTAAAAAAGTACACATTTTTGTTAAAATAAAGGTGAATTAACATCAGCAAATCTACAGGTTTAAAAGTTAAAAGTTTTTTGCAGCAGGTAGTTACAAAAACACAATCATAGGAACTAGCCACCAGGCCTGGATCTATGTGTAACAATTTCACTGATTAAATTTACACTGACACTATGAACTCAGAAGTGATGTAAGCTGTACGACACCAACATTAAGCACTGGACTAAAAAAATATATTTTCATTGTGTGTCATATGTTTAGTGATAAAGAGAATGGAATGTAGATTCAATTCAATTCAATTCAATTCAAGTTTATTTATATAGCGCTTTTTACAATGTAGATTGTGTCAAAGCAGCTTAACAAGTTCAAGTAAAGTCCAGATTTTAGAGTTTAGTACAGTTCAGTGTGGTTTAAGTTTCACTGCTGAAAGTTCAAACACTGAAGAGCAAATCCACCGAAGCGCAGCTCCACAAGTCCCGATTCGAGCAGGCCGGTGGCAACAGTGGAGGAAAAAACTTCACCAATTGACGAAGTGAAGGAAAAAAAAAAAAAAAAAAAAAAAAACCTCGAGAGAAACCAGGCTATGTTAGGCACGGGCATTGTCCTCTGGCCAAACTTCCTATGTGGAGCTGCAGTCTAGGCGCCGGGCTGGAGAAGCTGGACATCCATCGTGTAAGCTGCAGGTGTGGGTAGGGCAACAGCGGGAGGTTAGGCTGGCCCACAGGATCAAGCGTAGACTTGTTCATCACTGTAGCCTTTCAGGAATCCGTCTCATGCGCTCCATTCCTCCATGACAGTATCAGCTCGGGATACGGCCTGGTCCAGGATACCTTCGGATCATCTCTTCACAGGTCTTGGATCGCATCGATGGCGCTGCAAATCTGTAGGGACCTCGGGATGAGTATCCCCAGGTGGAAGTAGAAAATAAAGAAAATATTTAGCGTAGCTGCTGTTCATAGTGTATTTAAACCAGAAAGAAAAGGATTGTTATGGATGAAAATAGCAGTTATATAACAAATATGTAAAGCATGTAAGAGTTTCTAACACAATGATCGGTGTATTAAGACAGGAGGAGTACACAATACACCATATCGTTATGCGACGCATTGAGTGTATGCTTTACTAAAAAGAAAAGTCTTTAATCTAGTTTTAAATTGAGAGAGTGTGTCTGAGCCTCGTACATTATCAGGGAGGCTATTCCAGAGTTTTGGAGCCATAAATGAGAACGCTCGACCTCCTTTACTCGACTTTGCTATTCTAGGTACCACCAGGAGCCCTGCGTTTTGAGATCTTAAAGAGCGTGTTGGATTGTAACGAGACAGAAGGTTAGTTAGATAGACAGGAGCTAGATTATTTAAAGCTTTATAGGTAAGAAGCAATATTTTGTAATCAATACGGAACTTAACAGGCAGCCAGTGTAAGGAGGATAAAATTGGGGTGATATGATCATATTTTCTAGACCTGGTAAGAACTCTGGCAGCTGCATTTTGTACTAGCTGAAGTTTATTAATAGAAGATGCTGGGCAACCAGCGAACAGAGCATTACAGTAATCCAGCCTAGAGGTCATAAAAGCGTGAACTAGCTTTTCTGCATCTGAGATGGATAGCATATTTCGTAACTTAGCGATATTTCTCAGATGAAAGAAGGCGGTTTTTGTGACATGGGAGATATGATTTTCAAAAGATAAATTGCTGTCTAATATAATGCCCAGATCTTTTACAGTAGAGCTAATGCTAACTTTGCATCCCTCTATTTGCAGGTCAAGTTGTGAGATCTGCTGTGTACAGGATTTAGGCCCAATAAGTAATAATTCTGTTTTGTCTGAGTTTAAGAGAAGAAAATTGTTGGTCATCCAGTCTTTAATATCTTTAATACATTGAGTTAGTTTAGCCAGTTCAGATGTCTCATCAGGTTTTGTTGAAATATATAATTGGGTATCATCTGCATAGCAGTGGAAGCTGATCCCATGTCTTCTAATAATGTCTCCCAGGGGTAGCATGTATATTGTAAACAACAAAGGGCCTAGAACTGACCCTTGAGGCACCCCATACTGCACTGGCCTGGTTTGTGAGGGCTGTCCATTTATATTAACAAACTGGTAACGGTCAGTTAAGTATGACTTAAACCATTGTAGAGCCTGTCCCTGGACACCTGTAGAGTTTAAGCGATCTATAAGGATATTGTGGTCAATGGTGTCAAATGCAGCACTAAGATCCAGTAAAACTAATAACGAGATGTAGCCTTGGTCAGCAGCTAAGAGTAGATCGTTGGTTATTTTCACTAATGCGGTTTCTGTACTGTGATGAGGCCTGAAACCTGACTGAAACACTTCAAAAACATTGTTCATCTGTAGAAAGGAGCATAATTGGCCAGAGACAACTTTTTCTAGTATTTTAGACATAAATGGAAGATTTGAAATAGGTCTATAATTAGCTAAGTTGCTGGGGTCCAGTTGTGGTTTCTTAATAATAGGCTTAATAACAGCTAGCTTGAAGGGATTTGGAACATGGCCTAAAGATAAAGAAGAGTTAATAACATTAAGAAGAGGTTCTCCTACTACAGGTAACAACTCTTTCAGTAATTTGGTTGGAATTGGGTCTAACATACATGTAGCTGGTTTAGAACCATTTATAAATTTATTTAGCTCTTCCTGTTCTATCATGTTGAAGCACTGAAGATTAAATTGATTCAGTGGAATGTTTAATGAATCTGAGGTATAACGTGGAGCAGAAAGTTTAACATCTTCTATTTTCTGTCTGAAGCCTTCTATTTTATCACTGAAGAAATTCATGAAGTCATCACTACTAATGTGCGGAGGGATATTTTGTTCCAGAGATGACCGATTATTTGTTAATTTACCGATAGTGTTAAATAAGAATCTAGGATTGTTCTGATTATTTTCTATCAGTTTGCGGAGGTGCTCTGTCCTGGCGGATTTTAGAGCCCTCCTATAGCTGGACATACTATCTTTGTACGCGATTCTAAAAACCTCTAATTTAGTTTTTTTCCACTTACGCTCCAGGGCACGAGTTGCTGTTTTGAGAGAGCGAGTATGACTATTATACCATGGTGTAGTTTTATTCTCTCTAGCCTTTTTTAATTTAATGGGTGCCACAGTATTTAGTGTGTTAGTAAAGATAGCATCTATACTGCTGGTTACTACATCAAGGTCATTTGCGTTCGCGGGTACATTTAGAAATATAGATAGATCAGGTAAGTTATTTGTAAATTCGTCTTTAGTGGATGGGACGATAGTTCTACCAGGGCGATATACCTGTGCAGATCTGCTAATTTCAGGTAAACACAGCTTATATAATAAGAGGTAGTGGTCTGTTATGTCATCGCTTTGTGGTATAATGTCTACATCAGTGACCTCAATTCCATAGGACAAGATTAGATCTAATGTATGCTTTAAGCGATGGGTTGGACCAACAACGTTTTGCTTTATCCCAAGTGATTGTAGTAAATCGGTAAATGCGAGCCCTAATGTATCGTTAGCGTCATCTATGTGTATGTTAAAGTCTCCTACAATTAGCATTTTATCAGTTTTAACTAGTACATCAGAAATAAAATCAGAAAACTCTTTTAGAAAAGTGACATAGGGTCCTGGAGGTCTATATATGGTGATTAAAGCGAGAGATAACATAGATTTTTTTCTAATATCCGGAAGCTTAACATTAAGTGCCAATACTTCAAAAGAGTTAAACATAAGTCCGTTTCTCTGATTAACGTTAAGACTATCATTAAAGATTGATGCAACTCCACCACCACGACCAGTCTGACGAGCCACATGTTTATATAAGAATCCTGAAGGAGTTGCTTCGTTTAAGCTAATATAGTCATTTTGTTTCAGCCAGGTTTCAGTGAGACAGAGTGCGTTAAGATTATTGTCTGTTATTATTTCATTTATGATAAGTGCTTTAGGTGCTAGTGACCTGATGTTTAAGACACCAAGCTTTATAATATGTCTATTTTCACTTTTTTGCAGTTTTTCTGGTTTGATTCTTAATAGATGTTTTCTGGAGCACATAGTACGTTTATTGCTTGAGTTAATAATACGAGGAACAGACACAGTCTCTATGGGGTTTGTCTGGTATGCATTACTGTGATTTAAGTGTGACGAGCAATAGTCTATATGGCTAAAATGTGAATTTACACTTACTAGTCAGACAGAACGAAGCATCTTGGAGATGTTGTCCGACAGGAGTTCAGCTCCAGCTCTGCTGGGGTGCAGACCATCAGGACGGAAGAGCCTAGGACGCTCCCAGAACAGATTCCAGTTATTGGCAAAGAGCAGTTTCTGTTCTTTACACCATGTTAAAAGCCATTCATTGAGAGCAAAAAGTCTACTGAACCTTTCATTTCCTCGGCGGTAAGTAGGAAGCGGTCCAGATACGATGATCTGCGTGGCGGGGGAGGTGTGTCGAACCGTCTCGATCAGGCTCCTGAAGTCCCTCTTCAGGATCTCCGTCTGCCGCAGCCCGGTGTCGTTCGTCCCCACGTGGAGAACGACAGCTCCGATGCTCTCGCCAGCGCTCAGGATAGCGGGTACCTTAGCAGAAACATCCTTAACACGAGCACCGGGAAAGCAGTGAGTGCGTACGTTGTTACCTTTAGTGGAAGTAGCACGGACGTGGCGAACGATGGAGTCACCGATGACAGCCACATCGCGACCCGTCTCGCGGAGGGGGGCGAAGCGGTTCTCCGTGGGCAACTCGAACACAGGAGGAGGAGACGTTCTGCCCCGCGACCTGGTATTCACCTTACGCGGCTGCAACCAGGTGCTGGTGCCACGGTAGCCAGGTGCCAGCGTGACCGACACCTGGCCACGCCGCAGCTTCGGTGCGCTGGGACTGGACGGAGAAACACACGGGGTTGAGGTGGACGGAGTGTTAAGATTGTATCGCACACTTACCTCAGATGAGCGAGCCGCAGTCCGGGGAGCATCGAGCAGGGCCCGGTGCCTCCGGATCTGCGCTCGCTTCATCTCCAGAAGGCGAATCTGGTTCTCAAGCTTCTCCAGTTCCAGATCCAACGCCTCCATCGCTGCTTCTTCTGCACACAAGGATGAAAACGCAAACGACATAGTACAGGGTGAAGAGCAGAGACAGTAAGTAGAGGAAGCCGGTAGCTTTAGCTGGCTGGCGGTGCTAGCAGGCTAAAGCTACAACTCACAGGCGGATGCTCGAGAGACAGAACGTTATAAAGTAGATTTGATTGTATAAATGTATTAAGAATTTGTTCACCCTTCGTAGAAAATACAAATACTAGCGAATGGTGATATTTTTTATGATAAAAAGTGGAAATTTCAATTCTACGCGGCGAAGCTACAAACACACACAACGAGGCAACCGTAGTAGCGGTAATGACGTCACTCGATGTACAAGATGTACAAGTTGTGCAACTGAAACAGCAAAAAAAGGAGGACAAAAATCACAACTATGAATGCTACATATGACTGAGGCTGAGAAGAGAACACTGCTGCAGATAAAGGTGACAGGTAAATGGAACCAACAATAACTTTCTTAATGTGTCTTATAACACTTTAAAATGATATGTCAGTGTATTGTGTGGCATGTTTTCACCCAATCAGCATACACCTGGGTCTCTGTAGTTCCTATTGCGCTGGATTAGACCATGCTCTGATGTATAAGCTAATATAGTTCCCCAAAAATGGTGTTCCTAGAATCAAAATCACTTCTGCACATACATCCAAGCATGCTATGGACCTGAACAGGCTTACTTTATATCCAGAAGAAAGATGCCTTTTCACGTTGAAACCAATGAAGATATCAGAAGTCAATGATTTATTTTAATTATTTAGTTTGACATATTCACTGTTCTAAAATATTTTAAATGTTCCTTGAAGTAAAACATTTTGTGTTCAATTGGGAATTGTGTTCAAAAGTTGTTGTTTTTTACCCAGACATCTAAAAATAGCATATTTTAGAGCAGTATAATCGCAATACTGTGATGCTATTAAACCGTGATATTTTTATCTTCATATTTTTAAGGTTTTCATACAGTCAGAATCTTATTCTGCCTCATGCCTAATCAGGGAGGGTTTTTTTTAACTGATCATAATCAGCTCTCACAAGCCCGAATCTGCTCAATCCTCAGCCGTCATGTAGGTGATGTCCAGTAAGAGTCAACATTTGTGTATGTGAAACCTTTTAATAACTTTAATGCACTTGAAATGTGCACCAAACATACATTCATATAGGAATACACAATAATTTAATCTGGACTTTGATTGGATCGGGGGCACTAAAACCTGACCAGGACATCCCTAATAGGAACTGAACAAGTTCCTCTGGTTCCTTAATACTCTGATGACTATTCGATGACTATTAGTTAAAGTTTACAGTCAACAAGATGTCTAAAGGGAACCATCAAAATAAAGCATTATCTAATGTGTACCTTTCAATATTGGATAATGTCGGCTTTGCATTAAAAGTATCTGCCAAATGCATATTGCCAAGTACAATGGTTTTCACTGGAATCAGCTACTTTGACTGATGTCATTCGCTCACTTTGCAATATAAGCACTGGGACCGCAACCTTGGTGTGCTAGTACAGGCAGTGAGGTAATGGGATTACGGTGCAAGACAGAGAATCAGCTGGACATCCTGCAGAGTGCAGGGCTTTCTGAACACGACAGTGCCTGGGCTGTAACTCATCCCTATGGCCTCATTTGTCAAAGTCTGTGTCTGCACCGAGGCAGAAAATGAGTCGTGTCAATGGCGGCAAAATCAGAAAGTAAAACAAGGCCCTATGAAGTCAGCGGCTGGTACACCTGTCAAAGGGATCCTGAATTCCAACAAGCAGGCCTGATTGGGACAGGCAAGTTTCCACTCACATAAATGACATATGAAAACTTCAAAGCGTCTTTGTGATAATTCAAAGAGGCATTTGAGATGGTGGACTCCAGAGTAAGACAGCGAATCATGAGGCAGAGACGCTGAATTTTGTCATATTAAAACTGTCATAGTAAAAGTCCATGCTTTAATTGGATTGGGCAGGCCATTATCAGCTCCGCAACAACAAATCCGATGTGACAACGCTCCCATGGGCCTCCACCAGTACCTCGTGTTTTCAACTAGTGCCTGGGACTCGGCTAGAACATTTCACCAATTATAAATTACCTCAAATGGTCTCAGGGCAGATGTATTTATGCTGCGGAATAACATTTCATGGCCGAAGGGACACGTTGGTATATTAGCAAGTGTTGCATGTTCAAACCTGATGTGCATTAGATGTGATTTCCTGCATCATCGTCTTTCTTCTTTGAATCTCCATTTTAACATTCAGTACCTGCGAAGGTGACATTGAAAAAAAAATAAATAAATAAAAATAAAAATACAAAAATTAAATGAGCAGGAGCTGTTATCTTCAAATTATGAAGTCAAACAACACTGAATTAATTGCTACAATATTCCCAACTCAGACTGGCAGTGTCTACCTCTTCCTAAGTAAGCTCCTAATTAGCCCACGGTACGTGTGTGATATCTCGCATAATTACAAAGGGACATGTCATGTCACTTCATGTAGAAGTACCGCACATAGATGAGATTGCCGATCTTTGCTCAAGACACCATCTCTAATGGAATGCTTATTATTTAGAGGTGTCTCTTCCAGCAAGACTATTAAGATAGGTGCTAAGAGGCCATTTTCAAAGCAAAGTGGAAATGCAAAGAGAAAACATTCAAGTGCAAATGGCATTTCAACTGTTGCTGTTTTTTAAGGGATGAAGAGTAGATATTAAATGCAGTGCTGAGAATTTGCAGTTCACTCCCAATACTAATAAGAATAGCATATATGCAAGAGCATATTTTGAAATATTTGAAACATTCACTAATGAGCTGAAGTGACAAAAAAGTAAACCTCTGAGGACAAGAGCTGTCAAACCTTTCAAAAGCCAGACAATATAACAGGACAGTGTGGTTTGAGAGACGCCGTCAAACATTTGATGACATCCACAAGGCAGATGTGACATTAGAATCAACAAGAGCATTGTCATTTTGAAAAATCACCCAATTTGTTTCATATTTTCATTGCTTAAAAATACCATAATTGTAATGGCTTACAAAAGATCAAAAAGTTAAACATGGTTTTGTGTGCCTGCTGGAAACATAATGAGCAGTGTCGGACTGCTGAACTTTTTTTCTCATTAAAATATCTGCTGTGAAAGAAAATTAGAGAGTGAAAAAATGTCAAATATAAATGAAGTGAAATAACAATGACATGAATATAAATTGCACATCTTGACTTGCACCTTTTTTTAAATGGTTTAAAAGCCTCACACTCTGCGAACTCATCTAAACAGGGTTTCAAATGTGTAGTTTGTGCATGTGTGCGTGTGTGTGTGTGTGTGTGTGTGCGTGTGTGTGTGTGTGTGTATGTCACTAGCAAGACAACAGGTTGGTTAACCTCAGGTGTTTAGCAGGTCGAGGAAGCAGAGTCAGTCAATAAGGCTCATTTTACTGTGACAATACACCTGCAATTGAGCTAATGTTTGTGTGGAAAAAAATATATATAATTAAATACAACAAATATTGTGCAGTTACATGTAATATGTATCACCTAGTATGCTGGTTTAGTTACCCATGTTGTTGTAATGTGTGTGTGTGTGACATGGATGCTCTGTCTCTCTCACGCTAACAAGTTCCAAATTCACATTATAGTCTTCATTGAGAACGCAGTCACCTATGAAAACAATGTGTCAGCCTCCTGATTGCCTCAATATCGATGACCTTGAGCTAAAAGAGCATGGAGCACATCTAATGATGGGGAAGAAACCTGTGCTGCTCGGTATAATCGCTGATCCATTAGGTCACAGAGAAAATAGAAAGCCATCTGACAGGAAATAAGTTAGTAAAAATTACATCAAAGAGAAAATACTATTCATTTGATGAAGAGGTAAACTGTTTTAAACATAACAAAAACAGAAAATAAGGTCACACTTTATTTTATGGTGCAATTATCACTATTTTGGCTCAATAAATAACTAATTTGCTGTTTATTAATAGTAAGGTGGTTGTTGGGTATAGGTTTTGGGTAGGATTAGGCATGTAGAACAAGGTAACAGCCAAAATATTTGTTAATGCGAGTTGATGTGTTTAGTAACATGAAAAAATATTATTACACTATTTATTTACTTTGTTAACGTTAGTTAATGAAAAATAAAGTTGTTCATTGTTAGTTCAAGTTAATTCACAGTGCATACTGTTACCAAGCACAACTTTGGATTTTAATAATACATGAGTAAATGTTGAACTATGATAAATAAATGCTGCACAAACATTCCTAGTTCATGTTAGAAAATACATTAAAACAATAGAACATTATTGTAAAATGTTACCAATATTCATGTTTTTAATGCACAGTTTTTAATTAAGTATATTTTCATGTTTTTCCCAATAAGTGAAGTTTATTTATAAACTAATTTCGAGAGGATCACGTGCTTATGATTGCTGCGGCTGGTCCCGCATTATCCAATTCATGATTCACCAATCAGACGATTCCTAAGTCACTATAAATACCCTAAATTTCATATCACAGCTATCTTCATTTTGAAGAATCCCCTCTTCCACCCCTACTCCTCCTTTCCTAGATGGGTGGTATGGTGGCTCAGTGGTTAGCATTGTTGCCTCACAGCAAGAACGTCACTGGTTCTAGTCATTACCAAGCCAGCCGACGTTTCTGTGTGGAGTTTACATGTTCTTGCCGTGCTCAACGTGGGTTTCCACCGGGTTCCCCAATTTCCTCCCACCGTCCAAAAACAAGCAACTTAAGTTAATTGACTAATCCAAATCGGCATCATAGACATGCTCCTAGTAAGTAGTTATCTCAAGAGCAATAACTATCTGTTCATTAGCTACTACAGCAGGGGAGTTCTCGAGGTCTACCTGAGCTCAAACTTCACTCTTTCCTTGCAAACAGGAGGGAGCCCCGGGCTCGAGGATCTATGAGCCCAGGGCTCTCTCCCGGGACAGCATGCCAAACAAGCTTTATAACCAATCATCAGCTAAGTGATAAGTAACTCTTGAAATTCACTCTAAATTTACAAAATAAAATCTGCTAATGAGAAATATTTACAGTATGTTTACACAAAAACAATATACTAGCAATGGAAAAGCTTTAGACAAGTTTTGCACAGAGACAACAGTGTTGTTAAAATAATTCCTGTTCACCACAGATGTGGCCACCTGTGTGCCGATGTTGGCAAAATAAAAACTTTTTTTTATAAATATAAATGCAATTTAAATATAATACTACAGTATAAATACTCAATTCTCTGAACAACTAATAAAATACCCCATACTTTCTCTTCCATGTGTTTTCTTGAATGTGTGAAGTTCAAATAACAATATATAATCATTTCCAAACATTGCACATTAAAACCTGATTCATTTTTAAAATATGGCATTTTCAGGCCTTCAAAACAGTTGTCTTTTAATGAATGGTCAAAATGGTATACAGACAGATGGACAGATTTGTTTTTAATTACTTTTAATAAGTATCAATCACTGTAGAAGAAAGATGCATTTGCTCCCCTATCTCCCATTTAGTAGGAGAAATTAAAACAAAAGAGACAACTGTTGTCTTTTAATATATGACTTAAAATGTAAGTCTGGTGTATGCATTTAAAATCAAAATCACTAAAGGAGGCAAACTCATTCCTGCCAGACATTTTAACATCAACAAACGTATAACTTCTGCAGACAAATTTTACTTTGACATATTAGCTAAAAGTAGACCAGAGCCGGCATGGTGTAATATCCTTGAGGCAATTTAGTGATGTCCCTGTCGTGACACGAATACAGAATAAATAATTTCCTCCTTTTTCACAAGGTGTTTAAACATGGACCAGTTTTCAGAAAAAGTCATTTGACTCTTTACTCTCACAAAAATGCATTACGGGGGAATGCTTTATGTGGATCAATGCACAAGTGAAGTGGCTGGAGGAGAATACAGCACAGCTGGAAAAACAGAGAACCGAATAGAACTGTTGTTTAAAGTTAAGTGATGTCAAAAAGAGTTTCAAGAGTTTTCATTCCTCTTGTTTCTCCCAAACAAGAAGTTCAACTAACAACAAGTTAAATCTGAGTTACTCAATCTCAGAGCAAAACTGCAGTGTATTATTCCTGAATGAATCTGTTTTTGAACTAATAGTTTTAATAATTTAGCCACAGTCATATCACCCTGCAGTCCAAGACCGGTTACTCACTAAAGCTAAGCAGGGCTGAGCCTGGTCAGTACCTGGATGGGAGACCACAAGGGAAAACTAGGTTGCTGTTGGAAGTCAGCAGAGGGTGCTCAACCTGCGGTCTGTGTGAGCCTAATGCTCCAGTATAGTGAAGGGGACACTATACCGTCATTGAGAGCCATCTTTCGGATGAGACGTTAAACCGAGGTCCTGACTCTCTGTGATCATTATAAATCCCATGGCACTTCTCGTAAAGAGTAGGGTGTAAGCCCGGTGACCTTGCCTAATTCCCTCCATCGGCTCTTACCGATCATGGCCTCCCAATCATCCCCATCCACCGAACTGGCTCCATCACTGTCCCTCCACTCCCCCTTATAGCTGGTATGTAGAGAGCGCAATGGCGCTGTTGTCCTGTGGCTGACGTCGCATCATCCAAGTGGATGCTGCACACTGTTGGTGATGTGAAAAGACTGTAGTAGTCTTTTCTTTCTTCAATACTCGGCCAAGTTTGATGGATTTGATTTCAGAAGAGTTCTTTATTGTCGACAACAAAGGAGATTTTTTTAGGAGACCCCCAGGAGCATCTCTGCCTGAAAATTCTGCCTCACTGATGCTCTGGTCTGCTTGTATACTCTTTTGCAGCTGTTTTTCACATTGTTCTACATTTATCACACAAGATCAAAACCCCCAAAATAGACATTTCTACTATATATCTTGTTTATCTATACTTAAAACAAGATACCTGTTTCTACAGGTGTTGACCCTTTTCTTATGCATCCCTTGTGACACCTTAGATGTTTACTTAGGCCATCTCTCCTTTCTAACTCTACATAGTACTTTGATTATTCTAATGGTATATTAAGTTTATTATTCACATACAATTTGATTATATAGGTTAACTACACACTTTAAAAAGTAAAAAATCCACTTCAAGACTTCATGATTGTGGAGCACTTTGGGTGTATGGCCATACATGATAAATGCACTATATAAATACACATTACTTTACATTACCTTTTAGTCAACAATATTTTTGGCCACTACTCTCTGTATATAAACTACAGAACATTAAGTATTCCTTACAGTTGATTAAGTATGGTTGTAGGAAAAAAAAGTTTTAATGGTGTTGTCAATCATAACATTTATCTGAAACTAAAGGATAATTCATTTCCAGCTATGTAAATTTAGATGCTAATTGACTTTCTGTTTGTTTAAAAAAAAAGGTTTCATAATAGCATTGAGGATTGTTAAGTAATTTTTGAAAGTTGGAGTAAGATCCATGTCTACAGCGACCGTAGGACATGACTTGCATCAATGAGAAAGTAGATAGACTCTAATTTCAAGTCCACACTTCTCCACCATTCTTGAGGCATATTATGGAAGGGAAACTCTTTCAGATACTCAACACTATTGAGTCGCAGAAAATGGGTTTTGGAATGCTTTGATTTTAATAAGATGTCCCACTTGTCAGTAGCAAATGATGAGATTTGCATTTCGTTATGAACAGCCCGCGGACCATTAATTGGTGTTGGACGTGATGACATGATGCTATAAAATGCAGACACTTATTCAGTCCTGTGGAAAAGCCGTTGAAGCAATCATGCCAGATACTAGAAGCAAATGTCACCAGCTAATGCAAATTAAGCCTGCTTTTCATTCAAATATATGTCTTTCAAGGTCTCTCGATTTAAGTCAAGTATTAAGAAAAGCAGAGTGAAGACAGAGTGGCTGGTTTAAATCCCAAGCTTCAAACTGCAGACGCAACTCCACAGAGACCTCACAGTGTAAAAAAAAATGTGTTTCACAAAACCGGAGTCATTACACTTCAGACACACTAAATGCTTTTGTTCGCCAGCCAAATGTAAATGCCAGATCGAGTCCCACTGGACTGTGGGTGCGCTTGTAATGGTGAAGGATACGGAAGTCAATCCTGCGCAAAAAAAATCCAACTTAATTCCACTGTACAAGCAAAGAACCAAGCGTCCTCCACACAAATTCTCCCTTCTGTTCTGCTAATCTCTTAATGTGCAGTAAGCATCTCACAGGCAAAGTCCCCTTTCCTCTCATTCAACCTAAAAAAATAAATTAACTTCAAAATGGACCTAGAGTGCTGATAAATGTACTGGAGGAGCAGAGATCAACCATCAGTCCTGTATCAAATAAAAATATCAAACACAATGTGATACGTTTCAGCGTACAACTATCAAAGAAAAGAGTATCTGCTGGAAAAAAAACTATTAGATTGTGAATTGACTGCTTTATTAGATCTGTGATCTAAAGAAAATCTGTAATGGAATCTGTCCAAGTCATCTCAATTCTGCGTAATTCCCATTGCCTTGGAAACACAGTATACAATACAATATGAAGTAATAATTGCTTCAACATATCAACTTATTTATTTTGCAACACATAGCGTGGGTCTAGGTGAAGCATAATTATTAATTCATTTATTCATTCATTCATTCGGCTTAGTCCCTTATTTATTAGGGGTGAACTGCCAACTATTTCAGCATGTGTTTTACACAGCGGATGCCCTTCCAGCCTCAACCCAGTACTGGGAAACACCCATACACTCTAACATTCACACACAGACTCATACACTATGGCCAATTCAGTTCATATTTAGTTTATCCAATTCACCTATACCGCATGTCTTTGGGTGCTCTAGTTTCCCCCACAGTCCAGAGAAAACCCACTCGAACACGGGGAGAACATGCAAACTCCACACAGAAATGCCAACTGGCCCAGCCGGGACTCGAACCAGTGACCTTCTTGCTGTGAAGCAGCCACCCGGTGAAGCAAATGCAAAAATAAAAATAAAAACAAACAAACAAAGAATGCAGCTTGAGTAAAATAAAATTAAAAAGGTTATTTAAGTTTCCTGCTAATCTACAAATGAGTTCAAACCTACTCTTTAGGGGAGTGGCATTAGGACCCATTAGAGAGACACAAAACTTCACTTTATTTTAAAGCTTGTTTTGGCTTATCTACTGATTTACATATTTTCTGCATTTACGTGTGTGCCTTTGAGGAATTATTAAGAATTTAGAATGTTTTATTAATGAAATAGTTTGTTATTATGCCAAGCTTTACTTATTTTATCAGGAGGAAATTAGGAGTAAAAGACCATTTAAAAGGCACAAAGGCACAAAAGCAAAATTATTAGCCCTACTGCACAAGGAACTTGAATTCATTCATTCATTCATTTATTCATTCATTCATTTTCATATTCTTTTTCAAATATTTCTTAAGTGCTGAAAGATTTTTACAGCACATTTTAAACCTGATAGTTTACTAAGTTCTAATAACTAATTCGTTTTTTTTTTGCCATGATGACAGTACATAATATTTAAGTTATTTTGCATATGAACCTATTAAATCTAGATAACTTATTAAATCTAGATTTAATAGGTTATCTAGATTTAATAGGTTAAATCTACTTAGGCAATTCAATGGAAAACAGTGGTTTGTTATTTAGCCAATGTAGCAAAAAAATTATAATTTGGATAAAGCAACTACCAACGTTAAGCTACATTGCAAGATAAGCTTACTACTGCTGCAATGATCTTGACCATGATCTCATCAGTACTTTATCAGCAAGTCAAGAAATGTAGCTTGAACCCTGCTACTTAATCCACTGTAATAATTGGCTTTGCTAGTGATTAAAATATCAATAATGAAAAATCTACTTTTATATATATATAT